>JABFDZ020000037.1:12303093-12313529 GCA_019775955.2 Pollimyrus isidori
GTCCTTTTTTTATATTTCTGTCACGAATGAAGCTGAAGTCACCGCTTCTATAAACAAACCTTTTCCTTTGCCAAACGACAAGCTCCCCCCCCGTATTTTAAAACTGGATTCATTGTACGATTAACTCTCGCCATGTTTCTGCTCTAAATGAATGTCGCTCCACTGTTTGCATTTACTTCCTGCTCTGTTCACATGATGCGTGCCATCGGAAGCCTTTCCCCGCGATAGATTAAATGCTAGAGCAGGGGTGGCCAACCTTATCCGCAAAGAGCTGAAGTATATGCGGGTTTTCGCGGCAACTCCCTAATTAGATTACTGATTCGAGGACTGATTGGCTGAAGAGTCGAACAGCTGACCTAAAGGTTACCCCAAAAAACCTGCGTACACCGCGGCTCTTTGTGGATAAGATTGGCCACCCCTGCGCTAGAGGATCAGTGTAACCATGTTGTGAGTTACCGCGTCTCTCTGAATAGCGGCCCATTCCCACTGGTGCCATTTTTCTGGATTGATCCAGTGAGGCGGGTGCTTTGTTTGGGGCGCCAGCGTGTGGCCTGCAACCTGCCTGCCTCTCATTTCGGAGATGGATTGAAACGGTGGCGGCATAGTTATAATTGGATTTATTAAAGAAAAGGAATCTCCAGTGTTCAAATGGCAGCTTTTTGCAGCGTGTGCAGAACTGTTGCAGTGCCGGCGGGCCGAGTGATGGACTGTGGCTCGTGCCGCCGCCCGCGATCGTTTGAAATCATCCGTCAGGGGTGAGCCCCCCTCTCAGCCTCGCGCGGTACTCGCGTCATGCTTTCTCAGTCCGTAGGAGACATGAAGAAACAAGCATTTCGCATTATGGTGCTTTTTTGCCACATTGCCATCCAATCCCTCGTCTCTTCATATGCGAGCGTGAAAATCGCAAGTCCGGGGTCTTTCGAAATCTGGAGTCTTTGATGAAGGCGCCTGGGATCCAAGTGGAAGGGGACATTTATCTTTCAACCCTGCTTTTTTGCCTGCCTCATAAAAAAAAAAAATCGCAAAACACTGTTATATATGTGCATTGTTCTTTTGCCCATGTTTACAGTGCGTCAAATCCAAATAGTATTTTGGTTCATGGGGAATATGTGATTTTGAAAAGATGGAAAAAGGTCAAATGTTGTGGATCAAGTCAGAAAAAAAAAAAAAGAATCCTGAAATTTCACCGAATGACATTTGCTCACTTCAAAAGCTTTACACATCTTAAGATCTAAAACAGACCAATCTGAGAGTCCAGTAAGGGGATCAGCCTTTTGCGCCTTCATGCCTCGATGATTTATTTATGTTAACCCCATGTATGAGGCCAGCCTGAATGTGAATTTTCCCTGATGTTGACTGATGTAAGCAGCATGGTTTTAAGCAGCGTAATAGCGACACCTTTTGGATTTATAACACTGAACCAAAGAGCTTCAGACCATGGGGGGGGAAAAATCCATCAGCCTGATATATGAATGGC
Organism: Pollimyrus isidori; assembly: GCA_019775955.2. Taxonomy (NCBI): domain Eukaryota; kingdom Metazoa; phylum Chordata; class Actinopteri; order Osteoglossiformes; family Mormyridae; genus Pollimyrus; species Pollimyrus isidori. The sequence goes on from JABFDZ020000037.1 coordinate 12,304,571, forward strand.
AAGATAGTCGCAAAGGCATTTTTAACGAGCCCTTCGTAAAGCTCCTGGCCGAGCACTTAATTTAAATGTGTTCCGGACCTGTCCGCTCGCTGCTGATGTGAAATTTAACCCCCTTTTAAAGAATGAGATCCCGCTTTCTTGCCGACAGCCGGCAATTTTCCCAGTATCTGCGGTGACACCCAGAAGCAGGTTTGTGAGAGCATCTCGAATATTTTCTACGTTTTAACAAGCTGAGAATTTTCCAGCTGGCCTGGGTGACGGCGGGGGTGAGATCGAGCAGTCGTAACTCAGCGGGGAAGCAGATGCCGTTAATTAAGCATGAAGGGTGGGTGGGAGAACTGAAGGATGTCAGGTGAGGGGAAGCGTGAGCCTCGTCCGATTTGTTCAGATCTCTTCATAAATTCGGGAATGTGAGCCGGATTGTTGCGGCATCCAGGCTGCGCCATTCCATGCACTTTCATCCACCTCGCCGCTATTCTCCAAATTAAACTGTTAACATGAGATGTTACCCTAGAGATCCTTATCTGTGGGACGGCACACTCAAGTACTTGGTGGAGGGAAAAAAAATAAACAAACGTTGGAACTGGTTATCTGACTTGATGGCTTTATTTTGTTTCTTTTAAAAGGTAGAGACATTATTTCCAGTAAAATGCAAACCCCTTCCACTAATTGTATGCAATGCCTTGCTTGAGGGACTGTTGTATATTCCCATGTACCACAGGGAGTGGTATGCATGCTATATTCCCTTAAACATTTTTGTACTCGCTATTTAGATGTCTAACATAAGCAGTGATGTTCTGCATCATTAGCCATTGCAAATTAACTTTTCTGCCCTCAAGGCTTTTGAATCTATTGTTGCTAGTTAGCAAATTCCAGCATGTTGTTATAGTCTGCTACATTTTTTTAGTGAAAGGTTTTGTTTCCTGTTTCTTTAAATCTTAAGTCTGATAATATCTTCACTCCCGGGATGAATCGAGACAAAGCTGTTCCATTCCGTCTTCCTTTGTTTGCAGACATGGTTTGACCCGTTTTACTCCAGTAGGCTTTGGGCCGTGCGTCCCTGGATTGCGCGGCTTCTCCGCTTTCTGCGGTGCGCATCTCCTCGCTGCCCATTGATCTGTTTGCTTTCAAGTCTTTTCTGTTCCTTTGTTTTGATCCAGCCGTTTTGTTGACAGACCTGCAAGTAGCTGAATGCATGGAGTCCAACACGCTGGGACTGTGATACCTGATCTTTCTCCAGGTCTTGAAATCGAGATTAACCACCTAATGCACACATTTGAAACTGCTTTATGCTGCATTTCCCTCTCGGATTTAGCCTAATTTAAATGATTTATAACCACTCCTATGCTCAGATCACTTATAACCAACAGTGTCTTTGACCTTAACACCTTTTCATTACCCCATGTAACATGTGGTCAGTATCATACTATAATAATCATTGTCGTACTACTGCCGTTGATGTAATCGTGATCCCTGCCCTGAGGAGTCAGTCAATTTTCATCCTTCGAACACCATGTCTGAAGAGATGGCTACGTGGGCCCAATCAGCAGAGGCATGTATGGGGCAATTGCCCTTAACTGAAAGCTGATTGGCCCTTGGAGTACCCCCACCCGTGTCACTCACCCATTCAAAATACGATATCATTGACTAAAGATAAGGTTGCCCCCTTCGTACGAATTGTGGCCCTTCAAGAATCCCATGTGCCCCCATAGGATGCAAAAGCACGAGGTGCTTTGCATGACCTCTGGTCCTTCTACACATGATGTCCATTTACCATATGCATTCACGCAAAGTGACCACAGAACAGGGAAGGATTATAATTTCAGCATGTTTTAGTGGATTTGAACCTGAGCCTTTCATGTTGTTAGAACAATACTCTATTTGCTGAGATATAGGAGCTGTCCTTCCTCACGTCTTTCCACCCCCAAGCACTGCTCCCTAGGCGATGAATTAACTGCCCCCTGCTATGTCACGATGTCACATATGGGCTAAATGCAGAGGACACATTTCATTGTTGTGCACTGTGTGCTGTGGTGTGTCAACCATGACAACGAAAAAAAAAAAAGATTATGCCTCAATATGGCAAAATACTGCATGTATATGAGCGTATATGTTCACATTACGGCAGTTCTTTGTTTGACAATTGAGTGTATATTAGCTACTGTTTACATAAACACTTCTCACTCCTATTTGTGTTTTTTTTTACAGTAGCAAATGAAACATTTGAAAACTGACCTTTATTCCCTAGAAGAATTGAGCTTTATTTATAAAGAAGAATTAGTTTTATTTTGCAGAGAAATTCATTGATTATTCCACCACTCCACCAGCAGAGAAGGTGAATCTTAAGTACCCATTTCCAGGTTGCATAGTTAAACATGGTACACATAATTATATGTGTGGTCAAAATGAAAGATTTTACATATTTTTCATAAACACTTCTCCCTAACACATTTTTAAAAATTGTGCCAGCACAAAAGAGGCCCCACAATTTGCAGTCTTTAAAAAGACCAATACTGGATTAATGTCCAGCGGATTAAGGGGTTGTTTGGGGTTTTATTTATGTAGTTTAAAAATAAGATGATGTACATTGTAACTTCTCTAAACCACTAGCTCAGTTACTATTAACATTAGCAAAGTTGTTTATCTTGGATTTGTTGCTTAGCCAGATAACTTTCTAGATCTCAGGTCATCTGGTCAACATATAAGTGGAGGAAGATAAAACCCATTTAGCCCAGTCTACCTTAAATTCAACAAGTTATACGGCTAAGCAACAAATCCTGCTTTGTTGAACACCCCCAAGGTCTGTAAATTATTCATGGAAATGTAGTTGCTTTAATCTCCATGCTATCTTTGTAAATATAAGACTGAGGATTATCTCTGCCTGACTAATGGTTAATTGTGTTTTTTGTAAATTTGGTGCGTGAATTTCAGCAGAATCACTTAATCACGAGGAGTCTTTGTTTGTGTGCAACAATTTAGGGCCCATCAGAACAATTTTAAAACTGGCAGGTGTAGCCCTGATGTGTTGGGTCAGGGCTATGATGACCACCACAGGGAGGATTGTGGGACAAGTTTGATTCCTGACAGTCACCCTGGTAGGAAATGTTTATAAAGCTCTGAAATCCTCCCATATCCCCCAAACAAAAACAGCCACCATATCAGCAACACTTTCGTATGGTTTTCTGCATTTCTTTTTTCTGTTAATTAAAGCTTTTGTCTTCATCTTAAAAACACACAGCCTACAGCAGGGGTCTCGTACTCCGGTCCTGAAGAGCTGCTATCCAGTAGATTTTCTATCCTAACTAAGTTCTGATGAGCCACACCTGTTCCGGGTATTTATCTTAGAACAGGTGTGGTTCATTAGAAGTTGAGTAGGATGGAAAACCTCCTGGACAGCAGCTCTACAGGACTGGAGTTGGAAACGCCTGGCCTAGAGATTTTAAGAGTGATCAGGTCACAGACTATCATCCAAACTGTTGCATTTATTAAACGATCCAACTGCAGGCATTTGAATACATATCAGCATCAGGCCACAGTACCCTGTGAAACACTTAATTCACTGTCCAGTGCACAGATTTGAAGATCTTGTAGTATCCTTCGAAAAATGCCAGAATTCTCTCTCTGCTTGCAGCAAAAGTGAAAAATAAAGGTACTGTCACAACTCTACCGTGTCTGCAAATAATTTCATTTTATAATCCTGTACATCAGAGGCCTGTGAACACAGAAGTCAGTCAGTTAATCACAAGCAGACAAGCCAGACCTCCAAACACTGCGGGGACCTTTAACTGCATAAATGACTCTTGTTTTTCTGAGACCTGCCTGCTTGTTTGTTGTTCCCTTTGACATCCTGCAGTGTGTACTCTGTAAAATAGTTCCCCAATTCCCACAACCTATGGTCTTCTTTGCACACCCTATTGCCTCCAAATAAGCCGCCTCCCCACCTACAGACAGCCTTATTGGACACCCCATGTGCTTGTCCCACAGGCATGCCTCTTTTGGTAAATGATGGTTTGCTTCATAACACCAAAATGTGCTCCATGGATAATTTCCTTCTCGCGCTTGCCGGAAGGTGGAGATGAAACGCGCGATTTCAGCCCTAATTTCAGCTGTTGCTGTCGGCGCAGTCACCTCCTGGAGCGAAGCCATCTGCTCGGAGACTGCGGGCCGAGCCACGCCGGTGGAAACACCGCTGACGTCACTCGCTATGTTTACATTAGAACTGTCGTCTTCTTCAGCACATCTGCTACCCTGCACTGAGCACATTTTCCCGCCATTTTAATCTTCCGTCAGACACAGTAGCGCTACTGTCGTACACATACACTCATACTGATGTGTGTACACACTAGTCAGACAGCAGGGACTGGCAGACTACTTGATTCACCTAAGCAATAGTCTAGTCTTCAGGTAAAACCAGGTCAATCCTACCCATCAACACCATAATGCAAGCTAGTTAGCGGGAGTGTGAGAAATCGACTAAGATGTCACCAGAAACAGACCGATTTGAAAAGACTAAATTGGGTTTAATGTGAAATTAAGAGAACAATGGAAAAAATGCATTCAGTCTCATTGTAAGCACAGAAGGAATTTCAAATCCAGGCTTGGGTGTCAGGTGACCTCCGGTGGTTTTCCCAGTCTTCGTGTTTGGGGGCACTATGCTCAGGAAGGCTGGGGGGGCGGGGGGTGACAGGCACTCGTTACATTTTGGGGGATTATCGCGACCCTCCTTCCCGGCAATGAGCTATCCAATCAGACGAAAGAAAGAGAGAGAGAGAGGCTGGGAAACATGTCGATCGATCGCTGGAGCCTGAGGAGATGTTACTTCTTCTCTGGGGTTGAGAAGACCTGCTCGTAGGGCGGGGGTGAGTGGTTGCAGTAGGATGGGGGAGGCGGGTAAGAAGCCATCATGTGGGCGGAGCTTGGCTGCACCTGGTAGGCGGGGGCCAGGGGCGGCACCATGGCGTTGCTTGGGTCACCGTAGGTCTGCATCCCAGGAGGCTGTGACCCTGTGTATCCCCCAACCAAAAAAACAACAGCCAGTCAACAAGCACACAAACCTCTTGGAACACAGCTTCATCAAGCAGATGCTTCAGCGAATGAGAATAACTGGGTCGTCACAATGTGAACGGTTTCCAGGAGTTGTAGCTTACAAGACAGAGTTCTGACTAAGAGCGGCCTGAGGCAGCAGGGATAGGTGCTTTAGCACATGCTAAGCTAATTGGTCGCTAGTAGGCAAGTAATTCAACCCAGTTCACCATTTGGTCCGATTCACAATATCGGGCTCATGAATCAATTTTCTTCCACAATGTTTTTGGAAAAAAAAATATATATTACATTTTCCTACTCTATCTACGTAAATATTCATTTTGCTAATTAAAAAAAATGCACCTATTTAAATTTCTTAACCAACAATAATTATTTACAAACAGTTGTAAAGGTTGGCATAAAATAGCCTATTAACCAAAATATCTCTTTTATTAAAAATTAGTAAGTTCACTTCAGATAGATCTTTTCTTAAGCATTTCGCCAATCCACAGTGTCAGTTCCTCGGGTTTCATTAACTGGCTGCACCATCTGCTGTCTAAGCAACGCAAAGGAAGGAAAAAGGAAGAGATCATGCAGCCTAATAATAATTTGCGATTCATTTTTATTTTCTTCATTCGAATCATCATTAATTTGTACTGTGGTTTATCGTTGCACAATATGTCATTATACATGCCTAGTCGCTAGTGAAAATAAAGTGCAGTACCACATTTTGTTTTCCAGTCTTGTGCATCTTAGATGCTTCCACAAGAGTGAGAATATATGAGCATCAAAGTTAAGATTAAAGCAACCAACAGACCGATTCCCTCTCTTGGTTTTTTACAAAGGAAATATGCGGTTAAACGAATCATGGCTAATTGCATAATGATGTCCAAAACATGCAAACATAGTTGCATAAGTCCTGAAATATGAAAATATGGCAAACAGGAAAATGCAAACTCTATAAAAGAAAATTAACGAGAAAGTAAATGAGTAAATCAGTGTATATCTATCCATCCATCCATCCATCCATCGACTGTGTTCCAAGATCTTTAATCTGGGTATATGTATAATTTTCTGTATTCATTTCCATAAGCTGACAGCCTTTGGCCACATTCTGTGTGCTGCATTAAGGCTTAAGCTGTACGTATCCATCAAAAATAGGTACGAAATAGACAATTATTTCTAAAAGGCAAAAAACAGATAGTGGATGTATATAGTAGGAAGGTAGAAAGATTATTATTATTCTTCAAGCTATAAAACAACATGCTGTTGAAAGGCAATCTGGAAACTATAATCAGATATCAGATATCTACCGGGAACTAAACCCTACGCATGCTGAACACATGGTGGCGCCATCCTCACAGCTGATCCTTTAAATAACATCCTAACGAGTCAATTACTTTAATCAGGGTCACCTGGGTTTTATTAACACTGTGTGGCAGCCTGGTGATCAGTTGTCATGGGAACACCAGTGGTCACCTGTACCCAGCTCCATTCAATTCCTCTGCCTCTTGCAGGCTCACAATATATCTATCCATCTACCCATCAATCACCTTCTGAGACCTTTCATCTGGGTTTGAATTGCGGTCTATATCATTTTCTGAATTCAAACATGCCTGCTGAGTGCAGGTTTTTTGTTTTCTTCCGTTATGTAGTCCATTGACAAGAAATTTGAAGCCCTTATGGCTTAACCATCCATATCCATCAAAAATAAATAAGAAATACACCTTTATCATTTCAGAGTTTAAGATAGGTAGGCATATATATATATATATATATATATATACATATATATATTAAACATAGACTGGCAATTACATTACGACAAAAGTGCATTCCTTTTAAATCAGACCTTTTACATCAGGGCTTTGAAAGTCTGTCATAGTTGGACCAACAGTTCAACAGCAAAAAAAAAACAGTACAGCAGGAGTGTCACAAGGTGATGGTGGAGTACTTCAGCTCACAGTCTGCTGCCTGCACCTGCCCATCTGCTCACGCTGTCATGCGGACGCCATCGTGCAGCACATTTCACTTCCACTGCTGAAGAGCAACAAGTAACAAGCCAACATAAGACATCCACAGTAAAAGGTTAGAAAATGGTTAGAAAAGTACTTGTGGGTTATTTTCCTTCCACTGCGTTTTGACGGCAAATTCAGCCATATGCTTCACAATAATTAAATGCTTATCCAGGGCCGAATTAGGGCAGAAAAAAATGATGCTGTATCAATGAGGGGAAAACGAGCTTGATGGGCCGAATGGCCCCCGCTCGTTAGTGAACTTTTTATGTTCTTAGTACAATTGGGCCCCATACAACTTAAGGCCCCGGACATAGCTAGATCATAGATCAAAGCTATTCCATCTTAGCCTCTGCATAAGCACAGGTGGGGGAGATACTAGAGATTTTGGGCCCCATGGAAACATATCATATTGGGCCCCTGAGGCCCTTAGTCCTAATTTGGCCTGGCAGCACGGTAAAGCTGTCATTAAAGCATCGTTCAAAGGCGTTTCCCTGTTTACTTTTTGAAACATGCTGTCAAGTTCGCGCCCAATCAGGGTGTTTGAAACCCAAGAGGCTGGAGCCCCCACAAGCCTAAAAGAAGCAGGAATGCTTTTCTGACAAACGGCAGCATTTGTGGCCCGGGGGGTAGGCGCCGCTGGAGTCATTAGCGCGGCCTTTCCATACCCTGGGCCTCAGCTTGGCTTGTTAACTCGATAGCGGGGAGGTGGACAGACAGTGTCAGCTGTGTTAAATCATTCCTGATTGAGAGGTCATGGTATGACAAGGGGTTACTCGCCCTCGCTGTCCCTCACCAGAAAAACAAAGTATAATTGACTTAATGGGTGCTGAAGAGCAGTAGCAGAGGATGGAAAGCTGCCATAGTGGATGGGGAATCTTAAATGTGCAGTCTCCTTGGCGTGGCATCTCCCCGCCCCTGAGAGCTATGCGGAGCTGTCAGTTTGCTCAGCTGGAAGTCAATCAGCAATTATAGCCAATCCCCTTGAGGACACATCACTCTGAATACTCTCTCTCTCTCTGCCATACTCCCCGACGGGTGTTTTGAGTTCTTCCTGCTGTTGACGTACAGACAGTCTTCCGTTTGCCTTGCCAAAAACATCCTCGAAAATTTCTGCCGTAATGACACGTTCTTTCTTTTAATCACCACAAATAACACTGGCGAATCTTAAAGTTGGGTCTTGTCAGTTTAATACTGGGCACTAATAAATAATTTTGTATATAATTGTATTAATCAACTACAAGCAAATGTATCCTGAGCTAATTCAGTGTATTCTTCAGATTTTAAAACTTTTCAACTTTAAATTGATAGAAAATTAAAAAAAAGAAAACAAACATAAGTCCATCAAGCAATTTTCTACATGACTAACTGTTATAATTAAAGTTATAATTAAAGTCAGACTAGAAACCAGAGAAATCTGCCAGGCTGCTGCCTGATCGTAAGAATGGCTGAGATCCCCTAAAGCAGAAGTGGGACTGCAGAACCATCTGATTGTAGCAATTCTTTTTATTGCATTTTTTCCTCTTGAGTATTTCACTTATTCAGAGGTAATATTAACAAGTGTTCCCGAGTCACTGAATGTGCTGAAGCAGGAAAATATGAGTCCCCTCTTTTAGTGTGCCCCCCCCTTGCCCACCCCAAAAAAAAAAAAAAGTCACTGCATTTCAGGCACGGCACCTAGACTGGACTGGACTATCCATCACAACAGACAACGTGCAAAGTAGTAAGTAAGCTGATGGGATTTGGGCCTCGCTCTCTGCCGGTATATGAGGAGGAGAGGGGGACTATTGCTTGGATGGCTGCAGTGACAGACAAAGGATTGTCACTAGAACTATTTTAGGGAGACTTTAGTGGGGGGGGGGGGGGGGGGGGGGGGGGGGGGGGGGGGGGGGGGGGGGGGGGGGGGGGGGGGGGGGGGGGGG
>JABFDZ020000037.1:12316289-12328105 GCA_019775955.2 Pollimyrus isidori
CCCCCCCCCCCCCCCCCCCCCCCCCCCCCCCCGCCCCCCCCCCCCCCCCCCCCCCCCCCCCCCCCCCCCCCCACTGGTAGTGGAGCTTGACTGTGGTGCCATTCGCCTGTCAGCTTGTGTCCTTCCCATATCTAGCCTTCTTGTTTTGATCCCTTGTGGCCCATATTATTTCCAGTCCCTGTTTGTTTAGTTTTGTTCTAAAAAAGCCCCTTTTGTTTTGCTGAATTTGGGATAAGCTGAACTAATTTGCATAGGACACTTATTGAAAATAATTTGTCCAAGAGAACACTGCAGTTGAATAGTTTAACTATTGCTGTTTTAAGTATAATATTAATTTTGCCACTAATTAATATATTGGAAACCATCCATCCCTTCGTCCGTCCATCCGCCTGTCCGTCAATCCATCCATCCATCCATCCGTTCATCCATCCATCCATTCACCCACTTTCTCCTGGGCAGAGTCATGAGACATTAGTCACTGATCAAACTTAAGATCCATCTTGTAAATACGTTTCACATATATGATGCTACTGACTTGTTTAATAGGGGCACAGTGAGTGTAAATAAAATGGGCAGTAAAATCCTACAATGGCAGTAAAATTATGCCTGCAAAAGTAAGAACTGACCTTTCAGATTAAACGCCGCTGCGTAAAAAGCCAATGTAGGAGGTGAGAGGGGCTGTGGTGGTGAGATCATCTGCTGCCTGCTTTGAGGGTGTAAGATGAAAGAGACGCAAGTTTCACCAGTCAGGGTGATTGGGGACGTAATGCTGGGTACAGCATGGATGGGATGGCGGTCAAACACAAGGCATAAAGACAACCACACACACAAACACACACACGACATTCATATCTCTGTGGGGATTCTCCATTCATTTCTGTAGGCAAAACCCTAGTCCCAAGAATGACAAGCTTACCCCCTGCCCAGCCCTGACCTTAACCATAAGTAACCCAACAAAATAAAAGATTTTTGCCACTTCTTTTGATTGCAGTCGCCGACTTTTATTAAATTGAGTTTCCCCTTGTGGGGACCAAAAAGAAATGGGCCCCCAAGGTCAAAATAACAGGTTTTTAATCACAGTGTGGGGACGTTTGGAGATGGGGGTCAAACATCATGGTATAAATCATAAAACAATAAAACTTCTCAGTTTCAAAATTTGATATGTTGTCTTTGCTTGTTTTTCATTTAAGTATGGGTTTATATGGTTAGTAAATCATATATATATATATATATAACCCCCCCTCCCAGAAACACACACACCAGAGCTACGCACTGAGCTGCCCCTGAACATCTCAGCTTTCACATACTGGCGCATGTAAAAAGCCATTTTGGGGAAATTATTTTTAAACAGCTTTTGACACATCAGAGCTCTTTCAGTTTGATCTATTTAAATGTCATTTTTCATCAATTTTGCTGTTTTAACAAGGACGGAAAAATTACGGCAGCTCTCCAAACTGATGACTTGCTCTTATAAAAAAACTACCATCTACAAAAAGAAAATCAAAATTTCAGCACATAAATTTCACTAAAACAGGCGTCTCCAACTCCGGTCCTGGAGAGCTACTATCCAGTAGGTTTTCTATCATACCCGGCTTCTGATGAGCCACACCTGTCCTCAGGTAAGTGGGACAGAAAACCTACCGGATAGTAGCTCCCTGGGACTGGAGTTGGAGACCCCTGCTATAAAATATCACTATTTTGTATATTAAGAAATCTAATTTATTTATCAAAAATGTATGAAGTTCGAGACGCAGGGGTTCAGGGATTCGCACTGTGGCCTCATACCCCCAGGGTTGGGATTTAATTGCTGAGCTCTCCCAGGTTTGTGCATATTCTCCAGTTCCCTTCCAGTCCCACACGGACTGCTGTCCTTAATCACCTGTTGTTCATATGTCATATACACTGAGCCAGAATCCACTGTCCATCCAGCCATCCGGCCATTCACTGTAACCGCTTATCCTATTCAGAGTCCACCGGGGATCTGGAGCCAATCCCAGAGGCTACAGAGGCAAGGCAGGGAACAACCGAGGATGGGGTGCCAACCCCTCACAGGACACACACACACACACACACACACACAAACACACCATTCACTCACACACACACCTATGGGCAATTTGGTAACTCCAATTATCCTCAGCATGTTTTTGGGCTGTGGGGGGAATCCAGAGGAGCTGAAATCCTGTCCTAGGATGTGGAGGGGGTGCCCTGGATGGGATGCCTATTCATCATAGGGCTCTCACACTATGAGTAATTTACAGATACCAAATAATTATTTAATTCATTCTTCTATGTCAAAACACTGGGAAATATGTACATTCCTGCATCTGACAATTTGTCATGGGACGTGAACCCAACTATTTCCTCAGGTGGCTTGGTGTTTAGTATTGCTACCTTACTAATTCAGGCATTGAGGGTTCAAGTCTCACCTCTGCTCTGGGGGAGGAGTTTTCTTGTTCCCCATTTTTGCCATACAGGGTTCTGCCCCTATATCCTTATCTGAACTGGCATCTCTAAATTATCTGCAGTGTGTGTGTGTTTCGCCTAAGTAAGATGGATGGGTGAAACGCTTTAAATTCTCACTGCAAAGTTCTTCGTTCTTTATTTAATTGGCTTGCTAATCATTCTGGTAAGCTCGCCTGTGTTGTAGCGTTTACATTCCGTGGACCATGTGATCCTCCCTAAACTCCAGATAATCATCCTGCCATCCTCATACGTGATGCACACTCAAAGTGAATCCCATGTTTTGCTTTCTACACGCTAGCAAATGTGTTGTTGGTTTTTGCTGAGCGTCACCTGGCGCAGGCTTGCCGAACTGACTGTACAACAGATGAAGCAGATTTCCCTTAGCCGGTAGTTGTCAATCCTGACTGAGAAACCTTGTTTTTCCTTTATTCATCTGTTCTCAGCCTCTCCATTTGTCTGGACCCCTCACTGCGGCTAACAGCCAATAACAGCAGTCCCTTCAACTGCCCAGGCATCTTGCAAACCCCGAGACGTCGCCAGCATCATGTAATCGCAGCCTGTGGTACAGTAATGGGAGTGACTGCATGCTGGCCTTGAATGCTAATTATCCCTCGGTATCCTTAGCTGGCGGGGAGGGGTGGGGGGGGTTTGTTTCAATGACATTACATGTCGATCAGGTGGGGGGCAGCGACGGGGAGCCCACACACTTGCAGACGTGACGGAGCTGGATCGAAAGAAGCATACCGTGAGCGCGGACGGAACCAGGGATGACAGGCAGGTATAAAAATAAAAACGCAATGAGTGCCCACCTACGAGTCCTCTGTTATGTTATGTTAAGTTTCATCTGGAATGGCTTTTCAGAGAGGTTCAGCCAACTGTCAGGAAAAGTTTGGGTACGAAGTACGTCATCGAAAACCGTGACAGAGTCTCGCCACAGTAACGTAGTCATTCCTCCATGCAGGAGGGATTTAAGTGTGGTGGTAAATTAACTAGCTTCAGTTGGCAGCTGCTACAGAGCTATCTGGGTGTGTGGGGTGGCAAAATGGGCTTCCGGCATGTTAGCACTGGCGATTCTGCATAGCACCAGTGTATAAATAGCAGGGACGATATACCGCAGGGACGATATACCGCAGGGACGATATACCGCAGGGACGATATACCGCAGGGACGATATCAGAGGCCTTGTCACTTCGAGGCATCCAGTTATGGTCAACTAAATCTAGGAAAACATTTTCATAAACTGAAATAAAATAAGATACAAAAGTCAAATAAAAAACTACATCTAAACAAACACTAAAACTACTGCCTTGAAAACTGCTTCGAATACTATGTAGATTTAATAATGATTTGTTTATTTTTATGACCATTAAAGACCTGGAACATGTTTTGCACATTTTGAGGACATCACTGCATACTGTGTACTGCTTATTCACGTAGGATTCTCAAAAGACCAGGCACATAAAATGACTCTTTCAGTGTATAAAATGATAAAAACTGAAATTGAAACTATAATACTTTCACCTTGGGATTAATAAAGAATATCCTCATCTTAAAATATATAAAACTGAAAAGAAATACTGTTCAAACTAAAAACTAATATAATCACAGTGAAAATTAATGAAAAGTAAACTGGATTCTACATGAGATCTGTAAATAATATAAAAATAAAAACTAAATTAAAAAATGAAAATCATAACAACACTGGTGGGAGGATGTTTTGAGTTGGGGGGCTCTCACAGTGTGAGATGCACGGCTGGTGTGACGGCCAGATCCCTGCTCACCTGGGGTGGAGACAGGCTGTCTGGTGAAGAACACGTTGAAGGCAGGCTCTTCACTGACGGGCGACGGGTAGGACCGTCTGCGGATGAAGAAGCCGGCTCCGCAGCAGAAGAGCACCCCCATCATCAGCAGCAGCCTGATGGGGAGAGACGCAGGTTAGGAGACCTGGGGGGGAGGGTGGTGCAGGACGCGTGCCCAGCCCTGACACAGAGCTCTGGTGTGGTGCTGATGACGCACCCCCCAAACCCACCCGTTATACAATATCAAACACTGTCAACATTTCCCACATGCGGCAATAAAATTGCAATCCTTTACTGTCACAGATTGTCTTCATTGTAGGAGATGCTCACAACATAACCTCATAACTTGCAGCACCTTTTAATCAACCACCTTCCACACAGAGCAGCCGCTAGCACCCGGAATCATTTTGACCTTATAGTACAGTAAGGACACTTAGTTCTGCAATGTATGCAGGGGAATCCACAGGGCAGGGCCACAGGGGACCCACCCTAGCTGAAAGCTGATTAGCCCTCTTTCCTGTCACTCACTATTTTGAAACATATCATTGGCTAATGATAACATTGGCCCCTCTGTATGAATTATGGCCCGCCAGATGCCCCCTCCCAAACCTTAAAAAATCCTAGAATTGCCCCTAGATTGTCAAAGGCGACTGGCATCCGTGTGACATCATGTACTCACGTCAGGTTTTGTTTACAGATGATCTGCGGCTGACCTGACCCAATGTTGTCCTGGGAATTAAAGCACATTGGCTATTCTGTCAGCGAGCTGTAGTCCGTGGCTCAAACCTGTCAGGGTCAGGCCCTGTGACTCACCCTTTGAGTTACAGGAGGCCTTTTCATATATCCCAAAGTGGTTATAAAGCTGACCGCCATGCCTATTAACATGATAGTATAGCTCACCTTCTGGAGGCACGTGTGCTGACCAGTCCAGAACCATGTCTGCCTTCGTTGTGTTTACAAGCACAATAAAGTGAATTTCAGGTCCTATGCTGTAGGTTTGGACTCTGGCTCTACTGGATAACGAGCAGAGGCACTGGACATGCAGATGAGTGGAATTTATTAGCGTCCTCTGGGTGCGATGTCGGGAAGGGGTACCCAAGCAACAAATTAAACTATTTTGCTCTCTAATTTAAGATAATGAAGTCATAAAAAATGGACCATCGCTCCTGGGATCTTCTTATAATGTATACACCGAACTTTACACTCCAAATTATTAACAAAAACACCAGCACAATGGTGTGTGGCTCATGGGGTTAAGTGACTGTGCCCATCATCATAAGGTTGCTGATTCAAATCCCATGGCTAATAGGGGATTGTCAGAAGGTTGAGGGTTCAAATCCCATGGCCAGCAGGGGGTAATCAGAAGGTTGCTGATTTAAATTCCATAGTAGGGGCTGATCAGAAGCTTTCTGGTTCAAATCCCATAGTAGGGGTTTATCAGAAGGTTGTGGGTTCAAATTCCATAGTTAGTAGGGTGTTGTTGTTTGGCTCGAGACAATAGTGGAATTAAAATTTGGCTCTGGACTTTGGGGTTCCCCATGCCAGATTTTGCTGAGTGTGCCAACTCACATACCCATCGTCCCACTGGGAAGGTGCCCAGTATGCCAGATGGCCAGTGCAGCCCTGGTTGGGCCCTGGAGCAATGTCCTGATCCCGTCGTTGCTACAGGGACTGGCTGAACCTGCTATCTCAAAGGTATTAGATAATTAAAACATAATGAGTAGATGCCCTCCATGTGTTTCATGTGTTACTCTTAAGATCCTCCTCTACACCATAAAGACCTCATTAAACTTTCTTCATAAGGACTAGACAGAGAGCTGTGAAACTTTTTTCTACTTTCTACTGCCATGTACTTAAGTTTAAATAATATCACTCCTAGATGGAAAATGTAGACATCCCCTAAAGGGCCAGTGAACCCCTAATGTCTATAACCAGCTCTACCAGATTAGAAAAGCATCATCATCACGGCTAGCTGACTCTCCACGCCCACGGTATACATACAGGTCCCTACTCTCAGCAATGTTCCTGCTGCAGAAGTTGAGGACCATGGCTGAGTGCCTACACTAATAGTGTTTCTGCTATTACGTGATGTTTCGCGAAGTTCAGAGGCCTTCCCTTCCACCTCGTTCCCATCTTACAGATCCTGCACTTATCTTTTCAGAGGTTTCAAGGTGTCTTTAGGTCTCCCTGTCATTGGAAAAGCCAATTTCACCCAATCGCTGATACCCTCAAGGTCTTTGGGGTGCGCCAGAGTGTGTTGTTACTCTTATCCCCCAGGTGTTCCTGGCTCAGTATTCAGCTGTGCACCATAGCTGGCCGGCCAACGCATCCATCCGCCCGCACCGTGAGCCAAAGTATGCAGACTGCTCTGCACCAGGATTGTACCAGGGCCCTTCAGAGGATTCAACATTCAGGAGACTTTTACTGTCAGTCCATCAATATGCAGGCATACACCTGGGATGAAACAACGTTTCCCCGAGCAACATGGTGCTACAATTACGAAAAAAATATATACTACAATGAACATCTTTTAAATGCTTTTTTTAGATATTGTCATATTCAAATCCATATAAATGCAAATGTGATTAAAGAAGAATAGCAACGGAATAAAATTAAATTTTAGACGCTGCTCACTGGTGAGTTGTGCTATTTTTAGAACATGTCCGCGGGCGACATGCGGTCCTTGGGGTGCCATGTTGGTGACCCCTAGACTAGACAATATACTTTACATACCACATTCACAACAGCAAATAGATTAAATAATTCACATACAACATTTACACAATAACTAGATGATATAATCCATAAACTACATTTACATACTGACTAGACAATCTACTGTACTTCACATACTACATTTACACAGTGAGTGGTCAATAAGCTACATTCTCAACTACAATGTTTCCCAACCCAGTCCACTTTTTCGCTCCCTTGCAGCTCCCAGCCAATCAGGAACACCGAATACCTGGTACAGGTGTGCTGGGAGCTGAGAGGAAGCAAAAACGTGAACTGCCTGGGGTTCCCTGAGGACAGAGTAGGGAAACACAGCTCTACTATACAAAGTAGAAAAGGGACAGAAAGACCAGACATCGCAGAGCAAGAACTTGATGTAACTGAATGTGAACTGAATAAAAATTGCAGGCTGCCGTTAGCAGAGTTAACTTGCTAGTGCTACTGCTTCTTCTGCCTGCTAATACTAATTTACAGTCTGGCCTGCAACTGGAGTCCAGCACGTCTCTTCAAAGGAAGGAGTCTACCAGTAAGTATTACCCTGTTTCCTTCCTCCACTATGAACAGGTTCACCAATGTAGTATTTCATACTACAATGTAGTAATAGTTACCCACGCTGTAATGACTTACACACTGTGGATCCTTGTCGCTTGTTATATCTCTAACTGGGAGAGTTGCTATTAGGCAGATTAAACGATGCTACTGTCCAGCTGTTACTCCCAAAAGCAGTTGCATGGATTAGGAAGTTATTTGCTGATGCTTGTCACCCACGGTAAGTCAACGCCCTCTCAGAACATGCTGCCCTGCGCAACTGCCAAATCCACCACTGCCCTGCACACTGTTTGATGAACTGGTCTATGATGTTCACTGACGTTCGCTCGACAGGTACATGCACCAAGATAGAGATCTTATACATTTTTCAGAGCTTACAAGTTGTTCTGTGGGCGTTAAATAGCTCTGTTTGAACAATCTGTATAGATATTATGTAAGACTCTGCACTGACACTGTGTTGCTGCTACCTTGGCCAGGTCTCCCTGGCAAAAGAGATCTGTGATCTTAGTGGGACAAACCTGGTTAAATAAAGGTTTTTTTTAAAAAAATAATAATAAATAATATTAAATAATAAATCTAATGAGAGAATGTTGCCATCAAAGGAAACTGTAATCACCGTAAAATGCGCTGATGATTCACATGCAGTATTCTTAGAATAACTGAATTATGCGTAGGTGTGTAATTTTTTTCTTCAGCAATATAATCGGCGTGACATAAGAAGTGGACAATTTCTAAAAGACCATACATTTGCCATGGTTTTCTAAAGAATATATGCTATTCTGCCTATGTCCCTGTTCTTTAAGTCAGTGTTTGGCAGATCAGCATCCGAACCCACCCTCCAGACCCCCGACACATTATGGATTTATCTTCTTTTCCAGCACCTGCACACCCAGGGGCAGATCAAAGGTGGGGTTAGAGGTGGCCACGGCCCCCCTAGCAAATACCTGGCCACCCCAATTACCACCCCTCCCAAAAGCTCAGGACCGAAATATGGAGCATTTCTACCTGTAAACCAGAGCTGCTCAGCCTCTCGATTGCGGCATAGTGTCTCTAACTCGATAACCTGATGATTAATGGATAACACTCACGATGGGCAAAATGTAGCTCCGTGACGTCCGTGAATGATGCGTAATGTTCCGGATATCCCTCGCTCTGTTATTCAGTCGCAATTCTACCGATGTTACCTCACCCCACCTGGTTAGCAAATTTTACTTCCACCCTCCAGCAAATTTTACCCTCAGCACCGTGCAGTCATCAAATCTACGGTATTACCCTCATACTGGCCCAGCCTAGCCGGTATCCCTGTCTGGTTGTCCCTCACCTGTCCCCCTGAAATCAGCATGGCTTAGGTGGAATGTCTGAAGACACAAATAGCACGAATGACAAAGGTTAAACAACCACAGCATGGAAAACGGACACTTGGATCCGTTATACAGAATTAAAAATCTGAGTGGGAAAAAAGAAATGAATTAAGATTGACTTTATTGATCCCTGGGAATAATACTAGAAGTTTTGAAATAGCTTATAAGAGTTAGCTACGGATGAAAAATGAACCTCGGGGGATTCTGTAGTCAGCTGGCCCCTGCGAAAGGGTGCTTTTGCACTGTGTTACTAGGGAACACCCATTGGTGAAGAGGACGAGATGCATTAGGCATTGAGCTTCCTCCACTTCAGGCTGAACTCCGTATGGGGCAGGGGGCATCATATGCTTTTGTGGATCAACTGTTAGCGGATAGCAGTTAGCATCCGTGGGCATGACTGAATGCATGTCATAGCAGTGGAATGCTAACTGAAAGCCCCAAATCGTGGTCCTATATGGCAGCGGCGGGACGCTCTATAGTTCAAAATGCCCGCAGACATGGGCCCTGTACGCCAGCCCCAGCGCCCAGCAGTACACCTGCACTTTCGCTCTTACTTAATGACATCACTGACTTTTTAAATCAAAATATGCCTTGCAATTATACCCAGTTATCTGGCATGGCTGGGGTATTACTAATGAAATTTAGGCAATTTGCTCAATGGCACAGCTGATTTCCCAAAACGTCATTTCAGTCGCTGTAGAACAAACCTCACTGTTGCGTCCCCAGCATCTCTTAGGTCACAGACTGTGTACTTTTGCTGCCCCTGACACAGGCTTACATTCAATCTCAGTTTAATTACTGTGTGTCTTGAGAACCAGAAGACATATTGCAGTATCATACCTCATGACCCCTAACCCCACCGTAACCATTCTGACAACAAAAACGGCACAAGAAGCCACTGACAAGCTGTCTTAGCTATTGAGCAGAGGAAGCTATTCTGACACTTCCTCTTGTATGATATATTGGTTGATTAATTGGTGTTAGAGGGTTTAAAAACACACACACAATTACCAAGTATATAAGTAATATTGGGGGGTGGCATGGTGGTACACTGTTACCTCATGCCTCTGGGACCTGGGTTCGAGTCTCCGCCTGGATTACATGTGTGTGGAGTTTGCATGTTCTCCCCGGGTTGTCGTGGGGTTTCCTCCGAGTACTCCGGTTTCCCCCCACAGTCCAAAGACACGCTGAGGCTGACTGGAGTTCCTAAATTGCCCGTACAGTAGGTGTGCATTTGTGAGTGGTTGGTATGTGAGTGTGCCTTGCGATGGGCTGGCCCCCCATCCAGGGTTGTTCCCTGCCTCGTGCCCGTTGCTTCCGGGATAGGCTCCGGACCCCCCGCGACCCAGTAGGATAAGTGGATTGGAAAATGGATGGATGAATAAGTAATATTCAGGCCGGGAGGGCTTCTGATGTGTGGCAGATGCCATGGTAGCGGTGTGAGCATTTTAGCTTGTCTCATACCCTATTGCATCGTTGTAGTCCAGGCCGGGGCAGTACCTAATTGTACATACGTTGGCGTCCGGAAGGGAATAGGGTCTGAACTTAGGCAATTCTGCAGGCCAGCTGTGGTGGGGCAGCGGGGCTGCACGGTTGATTTTCATTCCCCCACTGTTTCGTGGATTAAAGCGGTTTGCATTGCCGGATGCTGGCGTATGCCTAGGTTATTCTCCCAGTAAGCCTGTCGCAAACAAGATTTGCTGCGGTCCCATTTGGGACATTAAGTCCTTTTGATTATTTGTATTTCCCGTTTGCACATATTTGTTTCAGGTAAGTTTGTTATTTTGATTTAAATGCCTGTTAGCATTTGGTGTTTTTGAATGATTTGCCCTGTATTGCGGATGTTTATTTGGTTTGTAGTGTGCCTTTTTTCGTCGTATGTTTTGGGGCAATTATATTTGTACGTGCCTCACGCTGTATTACAGGCCATCGAGTGTAATTGTAATCCCAACCCTCTGTTATATTTGTATTTCAGGGGTAGAGGCCTGAGTGGGGTCCAGTCTCACTGGTGGTGGTCCTCACCCTAGCTGGTGCAGTTTACTTGGCCCTGGTACCCACCATGCAGGTGCCTGTTGGGGGTGTATCTGTGTGAGTGAATGGTGTGTACCTGTGTGAGTGAATGGTGTTTACCTGTGTGAGTGAATGGTGTGTACCTGTGTGAGTGCATGGTGTGTACCTGTGTGAGTGCATGGTGTGTACCTGTGTGAGTGAATGGTGTGTAGCTGTGTGAGTGAATGGTGTGTAGCTGTGTGAGTGAATGGTGTTTAACTGTGTGAGTGAATGGTGTTTACCTGTGTCAGTGAATGGTGTGTACCTGTGTCAGTGAATGGTGTGTATCTGTGTGAGTGAATGGTGTGTACCTGTGTCAGTGAATGGTGTGTACCTGTGTCAGTGAATGGTGTTTAACTGTGTGAGTGCATGGTGTGTACCTGTGTGAGTGCATGGTGTGTATCTGTGTCAGTGAATGGTGTGTACCTGTGTCAGTGAATGTTGTGTACCTGTGCGAGTGCATGGTGTGTATCTGTGTCAGTGAATGGTGTGTACCTGTGTGAGTGAATGGTGTGTATCTGTGCGAGTGAATGGTGTGTACCTGTGTGAGTGAATGGTGTGTGACTGTGTGAGTGAATGGTGTGTATCTGTGTCAGTGAATGGTGTGTACCTGTGTGAATGAATGCTGTGTACCTGTGTGAGTGAATGGTGTGTATCTGTGTGAGTGAATGGTGTGTACCTGTGTGAGTGCATGGTGTGTACCTGTGCCCTGGCCCCCCACCAGCAGGATCGGCTCTGCAACCACTTAACCCTGTGTGTGATTCCAGAAATGGACAATACAGTAACTTAATTAGTAATAAAATATCATAATTAAAAATATATTATATACACTACTGTGCAAAAGTCTGAGTCAAAGAAA
>JABFDZ020000037.1:12360207-12386813 GCA_019775955.2 Pollimyrus isidori
CTTTGGGATGTGGTGGAACGGGAGCTTCATGCCCTGGATGTGCATCCCACAAATCTCCATCAACTGCAAGATGCTATGCATCAATATGGGCCAACATTTCTAAAGAATTCTTTCAGCACCTTGTTGAATCAATGCCACGTAGAATTAAGGCAGTTCTGAAGGCGAAAGAGGGTCAAACATCATATTAGTATGGTGTTTCTAATAATCCTTTAGGTGAGTCATGTTTCAGACATAAAATAAATTAATCAACGTAGCAATTTGAAGTGACCTGAATCATGTGATTAGTTCAATTGACAGTTTGATAGAGGCCAACTGATTGGTTGATTAAAAACTAGGTCAGAAACGACCACATGTGAGTCCTCCGGTTTGATGGTGGTGACACTGCGTTACGGCAGTCGGTGTTTCAGTTTGCCTTCCCATTTTCCTAACAGATCAGTCCCATGGGTCCGACTGACTACAGGTCCAAGGGGAGGGGGGCATTGTTACAAATGCAGTCTTCAGTCATTACCAGGGTTGGACTGGGACATAAAAACAGCCCTGGACATCATCCACACCGGCCCACCACGTTCACACACACACGCGCGCACACACACGCACGCACGCGCGCGCACACACACACACGCACTGTATGTATCTATATGTATCAATTCAGTTTCCATTATCCTCAATATACATGTAAAATGGCTGATTAGAATATAAATGCAATTTATTTACTATTAAAATGAATTGAAAAATAATAAATAAGAAAATGCTAATTATTTTATCAGGTTTTATTGTAAATAAAGAAAGGTCTTGATTGATGTAAATACCGCTTTGTTTGGGTGGAGTTGCAGGAGCTCAGCTTTGAAATTGACGAAATAGAGTAAAATCAGACAACAGTGCTGTAGTTAGACAAAGTCATTTAATATTAGCTTCTTGTTTGTGAAACTGCTGTATTAAATCAATATCACAATACCAATATGCAAATCCCTTAATAGCCAATAACCTTTGAGAGTGGATTCTGATTAACACTACGTTTATTAAATGTCCGTCTCACCTCAGCAGTCCGGGCCGCCCTGCTGACATCTTCACCTAAGTGTTTTGCCGGCCTTCCAGCAAACAACAGATTTATTTCAACACATTTGGTGGCCTCTAGCTCAAGTGCTTGTCTTTACTTCTCTCCCAACATCTCGGCTTCTCCTCCTACGATATTTTGTGTTTTATCATGTTCACTATCGTTGCACACAGAGTACACGGCATCGGCTCACTTGACTCAAAAACTTGAACTTGATTTTGATTGGCCAATGCTCAGCAAATACGTCACGTGTGCTGCTCATAAGTTTAGCAGTCAGTCTCGCAGCTCGCATCAGCTTTATGCGGCCAATTAGAAAAACACAAACATGGGATTTTAACTATACAACAATAAACTTCCAAACAGAATTACGATTATAAATAATTAAAAAACTAAATGCCTAACCCACCGGCCCACAAAGACCACGGCCCACCGGGAATCTCCCGGTAGCCCCGATAGCCAGTACATCCCTGGTCATTACTAACAAAGCGTGCATTCACAGAGAGCACGGCGAGGCCAAAATGTACTCACAAGACATCACAACATTCATAACTTAAAAGACTTAACAGAGAGAGTGTTTTCAAAAAGCTAACATGCCAGCAGGGAATATACTGAATCACTGCAGCCAGCAATGGGAAATATTTTCTAATTAAGGGCATAATTGTGAACTGGGGAGGGTCAGGTTAAAGGTCAAGCTGATTACACACACACACACACACACACACACACACACACACACAGGTTGGTAGTTGTATCTTGTATCTTTGGGGGGGACACTCCATTCAGAAACTCTAATCCCAACATGATAACCTTAACCCCTACCCAGCCCTAACCTTAACCATAAGTAACCAAACAAAATCCAAGACTTTGGATTTCTTTAATTGCATTCACAGATTTTTCTGGAGACCTGAAAAATGGTCCCCACAATGACAAAAAACAGGTTTTTATTACATTGTGCGCGACATTTGGTCCCCACAATTTAATATAAACCTAATCCACACACACAGGTGTAAATTATGGGGGGATGGACAGCCAACACACCCCCCTGGACCCCCTGTGTGTGTGTGTATGTATGTATATATCTGTGTGTGGTGTGTGTGTATATGTATGTATATATATTTATTTACTTCATCAGGTAAAATTGTAAGAGCATCAGTTTTGATGCACTTGGTAGTTCTATTGCAGGTGCCGACGTTTGCATACATCATTTGTTTTTTGCTGCATTCGGTATGATGCAATATCCGCCACGGCGGCCTCAACAACAAACCACACAAAATGCGCCAAACGCTCACAGGCATCCTGGGCGCCACGCGGGCCGCTGATCGTTGGCGTGACGATCGCTGCAGCCTGTGCAGAGTGTGAGGGATGAAAACCGCCAGCAGAGTGGGTGACACTTCTGTTCTCATCAATGTCTCATAGAAGACAACCGAACTTCAGAAACAGCCTTGATGTTCCCTCAACTTGCAGACACATGTGCAGCAAGAGGCAGACGTCGTGAAACTGGAAGACATCGCCACGTCGATTCATTTTCCATTTACTCGCTCGTTTTTTTTTCCCAAATTCAAAGCCTGTCAGTTATTACATCTGTATGAGCCCCGGAATTCAGTAAATTGTGCCGTCAGTCCGAAAATCAGCGCGACTGGAGCTGCTGTTTCATAAGACGCTTCTGCTGCATTTGAAACAGCGAGCAATAGGCCAGACTCATTATAATGTGTCAAATTAGCATGTTCCTGTTCCTGGGGAGACTATCAGGAAATGTTGTGCTTCAGAAATCACCCATGCAGTGACTCAGGCATTAAAAGAATGAGGAGAAAAAATTAAATGGGACGTTTCTTATCCTGGAGAACATGAAAAGGCTTTTGAGCTATAGCATTAAAATATAACAAATCTTAGAAACAGAGAGCGTGCAGGCTGACCCCCCGGAACAGAACCCTCATATATTTCATTGACAGGGCAATATTTTTTTCACTTTTCCTCTTCCCAAAAAATCTGTTTCAGCTTAAAAGTACTTGTTTTCTGTTGGTATCCTCTTCTTGACAGCATATCATCACTCCTGCAGGTGTTGATAGTGATTTATACTCTTTGAATTAGTGGGCCTTTATATAGCACTTACACAGTAGGTACGTGTTGTCGTGCCTGAAGCAGGATATTGCCTGTTTTAGAGATATTAGGCTGCATTTTGCAGACTCATTAGCTGCTGTATGACCTCCACTTGGATGAACAAAGACATGCAGAAAATTGCTAGGAGAAAATACAGACACTATACTACACTACAGGACACTACACGTGTAAATGAATAGCAATGAATAACTGTTTGATGCAAAAAAATATTTTTAATGTTGAAGGTTAACTGGGTTCCTAATTTACACAAGATACGGATATACTTGCTTGCCCCACATCCTTAATTGCTCTTCAATTTTGTGGGAGTGAATACAGTATTTTTTAAAATTGCATAGATGGAATTAATACACAGTACATGATCAATATATTATCAATGTACTAAGCCCATATGAATGTATGTAACACCACAAACTATTAACATGCACCGCAGTTACAGTACACAGTCAAATCGTATGCACTGAACAGGCTTGGCACTGTACAAATTTATTTGAAAGCTGACAGAAATGGGAGGAGCTGCGTCACAGTAGTGCCTTTATCAAATTCACGCTGCATGTAGCCACAAATACGGTGTGGGCCACAAATCAAACGAGTAACACTACTGTACTTGCCATATTTTAACTTCATAAAACTGGGAAACACGCTGTTATTACATATTTTAATCTCGCCTCCTGTTGTAGTGCCCTGTTTAGCTTTACAGGACTCGAAGGCTTTCTTCTGTCCGTGCGATTCCACAGCGCTCTCCATGCATGTGAACAGATGACTGACCAGGCCCTCCGGAGCCTTCTTAGGGGAATCCTAAGTAAAATGCGCCCCCCCCCATCAGTGATCTCCAGGCTATCCCAGCAGAGTACAGTCATAATGAGGTGCTAACCCATCTCATTTTTTCATTGAAAGACCCAACGGTGTGGTCCTGCGAGGCGGCATGATCAAAACAAGCCCACAGCTTCCTAAGATCCCAGTACAGAGACTCAATGGTTTAAGAAACCCCTGGAAACCACCTTTAATCCATCACAAACCATGGTCAGTTATCCGTGAGAGTAGATGGAAATCCAATTGCCGTGGAATCACCCTGTTTTGGGGAAAGTCTTTATGCGAAAGTTGCATTATATATTCAGTTGGCCGTCAATTATTAAACAGCCAGTCCTCATCAACATAGTCGAGATGTATGGCTCCTTAAACCCCCCCAGCATGGGCCCACCAAACCTCAGTAAAATATGTTTGTAAGATTTTCATCAATATCTGAGCTGAAAAATAACAGTCAGCCAATCTGCCTTATTCTATATTTAAAGACAAAGAATTAAAAAGCAACATATTGTGCGGAGGAGAGGGGAGAATTTGAAATGGAAGGGAATGCAGTCATTTATTTATATAGGTCCATTATAGGCCTGTGTGAAGCACATGCTGCTTCTGGTATTTCGACTGACCACCAAGTCTGGCCCCACAGATAAATCATTCATAATCGCCAGCTCACTCCATGTTCCCAAACCGTGTGGACAGGGTTTATATACTGTACACTCAGAGCAGAGAATGCATGTTCTGGGTGTGTGGCACTCTTGGGTGCTGCCTGGTGGAGTTCTTGTTTAAGGCTTTGTTTGTTTATTTAAAAGACTGCTGCGTTTGCAGCTTCTAAACGGCCTTGTCCATTTCCATTGTCCTCTTATTCTACATCTTTGTACTGCCTTTCCCCCAACAACCTACCATAAGCATGAATACACAATAAAAGCTCTGGGTTTACCTTTAAAAATATGCAGTAAATAAATAATTCATTATACTGTTTTTTGCAGCTATTTAAATGCATGTGTGTATTCACGAAACCATATGGGTTCCGGTACTTTACTTTTATGATAATGTATGATTCATCCTAATGCTTGTCCTGGTTCACCAAGAGGGCAGCATAAAGCACATCACTCTAGCACACATGACAAACAATCAAAAAAAAAGATACACCCCCGATGGTTCACAGTGAATACAAGTTTTGTTCAGGACGAAACAAAACACTTTTCCCCTTAGGGATGTGAAATACTAATTAGTTGAAGAAATCAAAATGATTCTTATATTTTGTGATATGAGCACTTTTCATAAATTTGATCTTTTTAAAGTAAATTAGACTGCAGTTTGAAATCCATCAGGCTGACCATTTCAGTCTTTAGACGGAGACAAGAGAGCCTTTATGGCAGAGAATAATACTGGTTTCCATGGCAATGCAAAGGAGGAGAACACAAGTATGTATGAATAATCACAGTGGTACAATTAAACAATGCCAGAATGAGGTAAGATGACATAGACATCAAATCTAAGTGTCTAAATACCGTAATATTGTCAGCAAAATTATGTATGCAGAACATTATGTGAATATAAGAATCTAACACGTAACGGAGTCTTTTCCTGCGTCACCATTATCCATTTAAGGGGTACTCTCTTTGACTAACAGGCAGTTCTTCTGATGCAAATTGACGACCTCAAAGAGTCTCTTTTGAATGCTACTTCCTGCGTTAATCGAATATTCGTCAATTGAAACCCCTGAAATGAGATTGTTTTTAAGGGGCACTTAGCACGATTTTTAAGATACAGAAAATCAAGCAGGTTGGTAAGAACGATAGGCGGCTTAGGTAGGGGAGCAAAGTTTTTGGGTGAGGCTACAACTGAAAATCATCTATTCTGAACCAGCAACATATATGCAGCTGCATTCAGCGTCCGCACGTAATTGCAGCATTATTAACAAACCTCTAGGTACACAACATGAAACAAAATTTGCAGGAATAATTCAGCTATCTGGAAACATGCACCTTATTATCATTACATTCGCGTTACAGAATTATATCTCAGTAAACACTTGGTTTTTTTCTTATTTCAAGTTATATGTTTCATTAAATATGTTCTCAACTGATTTTTTAAATGCACGTTGCATTTCAATTTTATTCTATGCTGGGTGTTTTACTATGCTTGGGTAAAGCAAAAATAATTTTGGGGAATCATATTTGCATCATGATGTTAAATCCCGCTAAATTCACACTATAGGCCTACGTCCCAAAAATGACAGCAATGTCCAACCCCCTCGGATTTATACCACAACACATGTTTTTATGTAATCTATGTATTTTGCATAAATTATACTCCAAATAAACTATACCCCAAAGAGAGAAACGGGAACCGAAGGCTAAATAGGCCTACATGGGCAATCAGAACAATGCGTCTGTTATCTTCATTTATATACATGCCTGCTTTTACAAACAACCGCTCAAATGGGCTGATCAATAAAATATTGATAATATGGAAACCAAAGAAATCAATCCAGTCCAAAGCTCAATGCGAGTGA
Source organism: Pollimyrus isidori (assembly GCA_019775955.2). Classification (NCBI taxonomy): domain Eukaryota; kingdom Metazoa; phylum Chordata; class Actinopteri; order Osteoglossiformes; family Mormyridae; genus Pollimyrus; species Pollimyrus isidori. The sequence continues at coordinate 12,366,696 of JABFDZ020000037.1, forward strand.
AAACGGCAAAGCACGTGTCTGTTCTATCAAAACTTTGCTTTATACATCTTTTGCGACATCTGAAATGCAAGATAAAAGAAGCACACGCATATCTATAAACATCTTATTCAAGACAGAATATTTTATCAAATTTTGTTCTAGTTATGCGCATTTCAACCCTATCCGGTTGAAACAGGCTCACGTCACCGATCTCTATAGAGTTGGAGTGGGTTGATGAACAAATTTACTTGTTCTGTCTTCTGTTTCACGTCACGTATATTCGATCTTAATGCTGAATCTGGTCCTCCATTAACTAAACCCTAAGTTACAAATAACACAGCACCGTAACTGCAGATGAGCATAAAGAAACAAGACATCATCCTGCAAAATGAATCCGGCGTAGAGATTCAGGTGAATGTCCTTGGGGGTGGAAATTTAGTCCGTTTCATAAGGCAATAAAAAATGGGTCACCACTGCCCCCTGCCGGACTGGCGGTGAAGTGTTCTTGTATCCATCTTCTACATTCACCGTTTTCTCGAACGAAAGCAAGCCTGTATGGCGCTCAGCAAGCTTAGCTTTTAATTCCATTTATAACCTTTTATCTAAATGTACTTTTTACTTGCTGTAGAACAGTGGCAGAAAAGGCAATGCCAACTTATTTGAATAAGACAATAAAAGATCCATAGTGTAAAAGTCATACAGCCTTAACTACCAGAAGCCAACACAAGACACGCCCACTTGATAGCAACGTCACGCTATAAGACACACCCACTCCGTAATTTAATGTCTACGTAAAACATCAGTTATACTTCAATCAATAAATGAACCGAGGACAAACTTTGATAAATGTAAAGCAGTAGGCTTTGACGGGTACAATTTATCCAGTAATACTGAATTGAACAGGAAATTCTTTAGGTTAGATCAGCTAATGAATAAGCTACATAAATAACCAGTCTTTTTGGGTGAGTTGAGATAGCGTAGTTGTCAACATGTCTATGGAAAGCTAGAGATTTTGGGCCCCAATAAAACATCACGTTGGGCCCCCAGCCCAGACCAATCATATGATGTCCCAAATTTTTAGGGCCCTTACAATCGTCCCCATTTACAGCACTCCTGCCCATATGATCAGTCACACGCCCTGCTACACGTTATGCTCCTACATGTTCTGCCCCTGTATTCCAATCCGCAGACAGACGCTTATCGCCAAAAGCACTCGTTGCCAATGCAACCTACACCATCCAGGTCAGGCATCTTCTCCACAAAACTGAGGTTTCTCTTAGAAATTGTGTTAGATGTGGGTAGCTGACTTTCCCATGATCCCGAAGGCACTCTCTGCTCTGTGGAACCTTTCGCTCAGTAAATCATTCACCCCCACATGGAGCTGATAGGCAAACTGCGGAGGGTCCCGGTGGTCCCTGAGTAAAAACGCTACTGGACTGTAATCTGTGGGGGCACTGGCCCACCCCTACTTAGTCACCTTCACTATGCAGGATCACGGAGCTGCCATGACAGGCAGCTGCTCAGGGTGAAGTCAGAAGCTCAAGCCTCATGTTGGATACTTGTGGAATTAATACATTGGACTACCATGTACCGAGAATCCGCTTACTCTCTTTTGGGCTGTCCTGACGTTTAAACCCTATCCTCTGTCCTGACGTTTAAACCCTATCCTCTGTCCTGAGACAGTACAGTTCCTCAAGTCTTTACCGATTATCGCTTCCTCCTCCAAGTTATCTTTGACAAGAACCTTTGACAAAGTGCTTTTTTCACCAAGCAGAGCCCTATACGGTAAAACCTTCAGAAGAATTTTTATTTATTTAGAAGAATCTGACATTAGAAGTGATGCTTCTGTAATTTGTAATGAGCTAAAAAGGCAGACATTGGCTCTTTTGGTACTAATGCCTAGAATATAAATATTTACGATGAATATAACGGCATTTTTAGTTTCTCAATACAAAACCAAACCAAAAAATTGAGAAAGGTGAAGAAATGGTTGGTAAATGACAGCTCACCAATAAATTATGGGGTAGGCTTTAAAAAGCATTTATATATATATATCCTCCTTAGACCCAAGGAAAAAAGTGTCCTTCAATTTAGGTTATTAGTCTTTGGAGGAAATAAGACATCTTACAATTTAGAGTTTTTCAAATGTATTTTTATTTTTAAATTCACAGCATTTCCTCTTTAGTGTACAACAGGAATAGATAGATGCAAAAACAAAATGTCCACTAAATACCAAATTGCCCATAGGTCTGTGTATGTGTGTGTGTGTCTGCTCGGCAGAGTGAAATACTTCCCACAGGTGGAGAATTCTCAAAAACTTTCTCCAGTCGTCGGATCGGCAGAGATGGGTCTTCAGGCTCCTACCTGAAATCTTTTAAACAGGTAACAGTCAAGCAATCTTTTTACATACTTCTAACATTTTACACGTGTAAAAGCAGGTCTGTTCCCCAGATGCCCACTCATCAATACATAGGGACACCATAACACCCATAACACCGGCTCAAGTCTTCTGTCCCCTACTGTATGATTTGTAAAGCCACATTTCTAAAGACACCCAATCAGTTCTTTTATCCAATATTCATTATTCATCACAGAGTCAAAATTGTCAGTAAATATCATTTCCAACATTCTGTCCTGACACAGATCATGCATTCATCTTGTTAAATCAGGAATTGTAAGTTAATAAACACTTTAGACTAGCGTTAATTAATGTCAGAGGAGATGTACTGTATTTAAATATTACAACATCGATGGTGGTTGACAAACAGGGGCGTGCTTGAAGTTCTGCCTCCCCTGATAAAATGTCACCTTACCCCTGCCTCCCCCTTTGCCAAATTTTACATATAAATTTACGCATTCAAAGGGCCCTATGAAGTTTTGGGCCACCTGAATCTGCTAGGACATCCATGCCTCGGTAGCGCCCCCTGGTTCCAACCACAGTGCTGCGGTGGAGTCTGCTTCCAACGCTGACTGAACTGGCCACATTCCTGGCAGCTTGCTGCACACGGGCCCAGATCGATGGCTTGCGGCTGCTGCACGGTGATATATGAGCTGCATCCGGGGGCAGCGGGTGTCCCAGGAGCTCTGATAGACGTGCCTCTGTCAAGCGGTCTGTCACATCAATTCATCCCTGGCATAAACTCTATTAATAAACGGGCCTTGCCCCCCAGTCACGACAGCGCCGGGGCTGCGGCTTTCCATCGGAATTAATCATAGCATCTCCCACCGCGGCGGTAATGAACGAGGACGGCCTCTGCCGCCACTCCGTTGGAGGTCCTCCGCACATATGCTGGGAAAATATGCCCAGAAATTTCTCCCAGTCCGAGTGTACAAATGGAGGATGGGCAGTCATGCTCTGGGCTCTCATACTGACAGATTTCATGGGTCAGACTGGCCAGACACTAACTGCTGAAACCCAAACAAACACACCCAAAGACTGACGTCACTGTAACAGTGTGGATTTCCCTATTAATACAAACATATACATTTATTAAAATAAACATTTCAGAATGAACACTGATTTATTTATTTTTTTTTCCCCTTCCCACGAAAAAAAATTAACACTGACTTAAACAGCGGACATTTTTTTCTTCAAAAGGGTACAAAAACAAATTTCATAGTGGCTTTTGTTTAGGGCAATGTGCTTATGTCCAGATGGTTGTAGGTTTGAATCCCATAATCGGTAGAATAATCCTATCACTGCTAGGTCCTTAACACCAGCTTCTTCAGAGGTATTAGGTGCTGGCTAGCTCTGATCCCAAAACTTTCTCTCACCTGCACATGCACATGTCGCTCATGAAGAATAAGATGGCATTGGTGAAAAGTATCCAATTTCCCCCACGGGGAAGAATAAGGCACTTTTCTCTATACTGAATTATTTAACCAGGCAGATACAGTATCTCTCTCTGGTTAGGGATGTGATGGTAAGCTTTTCATACATTGCCAAAGTTGCAAAAACATATTGCACCAGGGATATATTACATAGTACACAGCTACAATAAATGGGAGGCATCTGTAAGCCTGTGGGAAAGGGATTAGCATTAGCGAAGTATCTGGGCCCCATTATAAAGAGAGGGTTTCTGTCCCCAGAGAGTATATAAACATAGTGATAGAAGAAGAGACAGGATTCATGAAATTCAAAACTTTAGCAGGTGTGGAAAGCAGGAAAGGTCTGAAGGAGCAGGGCAATTAAAAAAAGAGGTATGTCACGGTCAGAGAGAGAAGCTTATTACAGCTTATTTTTCACATTTAGCTTCTGAGCGTAGTGTATTCATCCAAGGTAATGTGTAATTGTCAGGGTGCTTTGAAAGTGGAAGAGAAACACAAAGTAGCATGGGATTTGGCTATTTTAGGCTATTCCCAATATGGAAAGATAAGAGAAGTAAAGGGAACTGAAAAATACTTTGCAGCTATGTGTCACAAGGCTGTAGTTGGGACTGGAAAATTCAGGTTGAAAAATCCAGACCGATTCTGTTCCAACCAACTAGTTGGGTACCATATGACTGTGACTCTTTAGATTGAAGTAGTTGGTTAAAACACAATCTTGGTCTGGATTTTTACTTTCTGGACCTGAACTTTACACCTGTCGAGTGAATGGCAGAAACAAAATCTAAAACAGGAATTAGAGCAGCTGAACTGAATTATGGGATAGGCTGTGTTCTCATTACATGGGCACAGCATCTTTGCCACCTGTTACCACACTAAACCTTTCATATGTATTTAGAGAGCTGCACTATATTCATTAGACTGTTACGGGTTATACACCCTGCCCTACAATACAACACTGAGAGCCCTACTGGGATTTGAACTCGCAGTCTTCAGGTCATGACTACATGTCTTTAACCCCATAGCTACCTGCTAACTACTGACTTTCGCCCCCAGGACAACAGCATTGGTGGCCGGCAAATAGCTTCGCCGCTCATTGCTTGTATGGAGCTAAAAATGGCGAGTGGGAGAACATCCAAGGAGCTCGCCTGTCACATCAGGAGAATGAATGACGTGTAGGTTGTGGTGTCCTGGCCTCAACCCTCTGAGCCCTGGTTATGGAAAGGCAACCACGCTTCCCTGACCCTTTAACGATCCTCCCCGGGGGACCTGTCCTCCATGTGGCACGCTGTTCAATCCCAGCCTGCTTTGAACGACTCGAGCTTGTGCTCGGTCACCCTCTGTCTGAGCTACAAAACGCTCTGTCAGAGAGAGCGTCAGTCCCCCCCACCCCAAGCCCAGGCCGGCAGCCTCCATGGCACATGCTCATACTGAGCTCCCCCGTAGAGATCCTTCCTTCCGCCCGCCTGTCTCTCTTCTGCCTTCCATCGTTTGCTGAAGCTTTTCACGCCACAGGGCTGTGGGCGGCATGACCCATTACTATGCCCACTGGAGGATAGGGAAGGATACAAAAGACCAAATTTAGAAACACGACAGTGCAATCTACTGCATAATAATTAATACTGCGAGGATCAGCCAAGATATTCAAAAATAGGAAATAGGACACATAGAACAACTTTTACAAAGCACCAAAAATCTCTGAGTGATATTTAAGGATGCATGACCGTACCTTGTGTATATTGAGAATTCGCTGAACAAAGGTCTACAGCAATGTTCATCATTCATCAGCGTAGAAATGATTATTTCTCACTTATCTAATCCACTTGTAGCATGAGTGCCAGTTGGGCAATGGATGATAAACCAAAACTGGTCTCTAAACATCTGATTTGACAAAGAAATAAGCTGGATATTGTTGCTAATTACTAGCTAATAAGTAGATAACACACCCTTAACAAACGCATACAATTTCCCAAAATATTGTACATGGTTTGGATAACTATGGGTGGCAGAGATAATCTAAATAATGAGTTTGATACAATGGGTATTCGTTCCCATCATTGACAAATGGTATGACTAACTTCCTATTTGTTATTTTATATGTTCTTACTGCCTTCTTGTTCTTAGCAAGGCAGGGTAACCTTGGCCACTACACCGATTTCAAACCCTGAATTGAACCGAGATGTTTTGTTAACGAGGAAATTCTCTTTTTGCCTACCCAAACTAATTCTCCATGAGACACATACAGTATACAGGTGAGAGTAATCTTGGGGTGACAGCACAGGGTCAGACAGTGTGCTGAGGGTTAAGGGACATGTGGATATTCTCCCTTCTGGCAATCTTCTGAACACGGGTATACAGACTTAGCCCAGTTGAGCTACACAAATGAGAACCACCAAAAACCATAAGTATCCTGTCCGGCCATGGGCACCCTTCCCAGTGCCCCCCCTGTACTGAACTGAACAGCTAGCTGTCTCTCTTCAATCCCAATGCATTAAAGGACAGGCTCAATAAAACAAAGCAGCCAGAGGGAGGATGAGCAAATTAGGCCACAATAATAGTCATACTGTACGACAATGTCAGAGAAATTAACAAATGTAACAAAAATATATTGTTGTGAAGCAACGACACTGTACTCTCATCCATTCTCCGACCATTAAGCCAATGCATAGTGCAGGGTTGTCAAATTTGGTCAACAGGCTGATAACAAAATAACGGATTATCATCGCATTGTGGGGTCCCCACAATGCAATGTACACATGATCTACTGTACACACACATGGCCCTTTGGCCAATTTAGAGACATAGCCTAAATGTATGTTTTGAGACTGATGGAAAAAAAACTGGAAAACCCACAGGAAGCCCATGCAGCACAGGGAGAGCTTGCAGATTCACCCCACATTGTGAGGGCAGGATTTCCCCGGCATGTCATTTATGTGGAATAGGTGCATAACAAATCTTCTACACTAGATGGCACTAGTACGGCAGTTAAATTCCCATCATGCTGGTCACCTCAGAAACATCAGTATCTGGATTTGAGTCTTGTTCTTCTTGCCTGGGTATAAACACTGATACAATTTGTTCATCCTTATGAGATTTAGGTTTCTTTGAAAAAATACTGGAAACACACGCTAACAGAATCATAAAAATGCTTGGAAGTTCTACTTTCACACTATATTATATTAAATTAAACCTTAACATTCAGTATGCTTTACCAATGAACCGCATACACTGCAAGCCATCAGTATGAGATGTTATGAAATAAAGACATGGGGCTAGCAGGTGGCAGAGTGGTTACCAACATGGCACTTTCTTGGGCGAGTAGGAGTACAGCTCACATGCCTACTGTGCGGTTTACTGGAAAACATTAAACACTGGAGTTACAAGATAGATTAAATAAAGCAAGTACAGTAGTGGGGATGGCTGAAAAACATCCGGTCTTGGCTCAAAAGGGACGAGTTTTTAGTTTTTGTTGAATATAATTATTTTTTGTATAGAACAGCAGACAAAGGCTGGAAGAACATAACGGGGGAATAACTACATTAATGAAAGCAAATGATCAGAGGAGACACATGGATGCACAAGGCTGCAGAGGACGGTAGACCATTCAAGGTCTCGTTCGAGGGCATGTGAGACATGTGGTGGAGCCTGTGGCTGGGGCCACTTCCTGGAACATGACCTTGCAGTTCCCAAAGCTGTCCAGAACAGCAGCATCAATGCATGCTGTCCTGCACCTGTAATTTCAACACCAGCCGTAGTATATGGAGTAATTATGGGGGGTGGTCAAGTTAAAAATACATAAACAGAGTAGAAAACGCAGGTGTATATGCTGAATATAGCCGGAAGATGATTTCAGTGGTGATCAGTTTACCTTGCTATTAATCAGACTCTTGCATACTGGATCAGCTTTTGTGTGACGTCATAGTGGAGGGCTTTATTTCCAGCAACCAATGGTAACATAGGGAGGGACTGACTCCTCAAATCACATGCAAATTATTAAGTCAGCTGCAAGCCACATTAAAATGACAGAAAGACCTGCACTGTTCTTCATATGAATGAATTAAACACTGTTTCCAAAGCATTGCTTTGCATACAGGGAGATAATCAGTAGAGGTACAGTAGTAAGCAGCATAGTGGCATATAGAAAGTCAGAATTTTTGAGCCCGTGATGTAAACACCGCCATTATAAAATAAGGTTAGAGTAAGGCTGCATTAGTGTACAACCTACAGATGATGCATCTATCACAATCATCAGCAACCTCTGCAACACCTTTGTGGTATTGTGCTATAGCTACAGACACTTTTTGATTGGACAGTTAGTTCATTTACTGTGATAAGATGCTTTACGCAGGGGGGGGGGGTTGCAGGCAGGATACCATAAACATAACCAATTTTATCTGTTTTTCTTACCAAGCGATACACATCAGACTGCGTCTGGTATCAAAGAAAGGCTGGCTGTCCCTGAGCAGAACTCCACACATATGAACATCGTGTTTCCCCAGGGTGCCACCCACACCTCCCACCACATTTCCACATCTGTGCCGATCCGACAGGACACGTGACAAGGCCCTGCAGGGACAGAGGGAGGCAGCCAAACTCCCCAGGCTGACAGCAGGACACCTGAAGGTAACCTCCTGACATGTACTCTGAGTCAGTGCCTGGAAGGCTGCTTCTGGAGAGCAGATGGTGTGGCTATCACATTCCCTACGGATATTAGGCACTAAGTGTGAAGATTAAGAAAGCAGGTCACTCTGGAGGTGACATTTCTCACCTTACAATATCGCTGGAGACACTTGGGAGAGGCAGAGCATCAAAGAAAACGTCAAAACATTCTGACATCCATTCTTTCAATAAACCAAGATCCTGTTAAAAGGTACACAAATTGCAATTTTATCAGGTTTGAAGGATTTTACTAAAAGAGGATAAACCCGAAAGCAGGCAGTTAAAGTTCCACCTAAGCAGGAAGTTTTACTCTGAAATGCTCAGGTAAACAAAGCCCAGCTGTGCCAACAGACAGGAGAGGAGAGGGTCACTTTGGGTATAAGTATTTAGCAACTAAATAGCAATATTTCTAATTTATTAACATTCGATTCCACATTAGCTATTCAGATTTATTGTGCCAGTATGCAATTACAAAACATTATAATCGAATATCCCTGATGTATTGCTGGTTTTTGTGCTTTGGCAAACACTATTCGGTTTCTTTAAACATTTCACGCAAAGCTTCACAGTGTTGTGGGTAAGTGGAAAAGAAAAACCTTATAACCAAGAAAGATCCCTGGGTTGCTGGGAACATTTATTTGTGGATTCAAAGGTATTCATGTTGAAATCTGTTCCATAAAAAAAAATTTAATTAAAATGGAGACAAACTCGGATTAACAGGAACCAGTTGACAGGACAGCTAAAAGCTTTACTCGGCATAAAAAGTAAAGTATAGGGTGAATATAATTATTGCTTCACAGATATAAACCCGAGAGCTGACCGTAAACATGGATCTACAAGTTTAGGGTCTAAATTGTGCAATGGCTTTTTTAAACTGTTTTATTTAAACTTACTTTTAAAACAATATTAGCATTCTGTTTTATATACATATTTACCTCCCCACACCTCCCTTAAACGAATCAGTTCTATACTGGTAAATAACAAAATAAACACGGTTCACTTTTGCAAATGGCAAACGAAAAACAAAAGGGAAGGCGCCAGCCTGCTCTCCTGTGCTTTAGCCCACGAGCGTAGCCCCAGACGCCAGGAAGAAACGACCTGCACTGCACCACGTGGCTCAGTTCTGACTTATCCAGCAGAGTTAAAGCAGCACAAATTAAAAAAAAAAATTTTAAAAATGAAGAAAAAGGTGGTTTTGGCTTCAGTCTGGACGGCGAGGTGGGTGGAAAGGGCCCTTCAGAAGATGAACTCCCCGGGGACCTCCTGCAGGCTACCAAAGGGCTCCTCGAACTTGAAGCGCTTGGAGACCGCCTTGGGGTCGGGGGTTATGCTCTCCTTGTCTGACTGCCGGCACTGTCCCAGTGTGTAGGCGGCCATGACGATGAGCTCCTCTGACACGGGGCCCTCCACGCCTTCGCCTGACTCACTGATGGCGGGCGGCACGGGGCAGGTCTGCCCTGATGCACTGTCACCTGCCGCTTCTGCCTCCTTCGGGGGAGGGGGCAGCTGGAGCCAGGGGTGTTGAAGGCACTCCTCTGCTGTGGCGCGGTGCCTGTGAACAGGATCGGTCGGTTTGTCTGGGTGATCAGCACGAGTGAACACGTGTACATACAGTACCGGGAAAAGGTCTTAGGCAGTCAAAGAAAAAGTGATCTTAATATTGGTGTAAAGCTATATTGTTTGTCAAAACACACTGGCCCTTTCAAAAATCTGAAAAATTACCTCAATATTTGCAGCAACTGTACAACATTTTTTTGAGCTGACCTAGTACTAACACGCTTTATTTAGCTAATCAATATCTCATTGTGTTATACATTTATTTTGACTCCCAAAGACTTTTGCATGCTACTGCATAAGTGTGAGAGGTCCAGTTAGTTTCACGAATTACACCGCATCACAGTACTACAGGATTAGCTACTCACCTCTACCAGACTACTGCTGGATCAAAATGACCAGTTACACAAGTACACATACAGTCCTGTACAGTTACACTGAGATCCGCTGTGGAAAGTGCTTCAGCATCCCTGCTATCCTGCAGGCTGATACTGTGAGGCTAAAACTGCACATCCCGATGGAGGTCGTCCCTTGGCTGACTTACTGTGGCTCTTTGATGAGCAGGGATTTCATGAAGTCAATGGCAGGTTGTTCAATGCCCTGTAGCTCCTCCGTCGAATAGCTGATGTTGATCTGAGAGATGTTGAGAAAGGTCTCCTGCTTGTCGTCACCGAGGAAAGGAGAGGTTCCTGTCAGCATCATGTACGTCAGCACGCCGATACTCCTGATGGGGAGAGGGATGCACGTCCTGGGTCAGGCCAGGGCCCAATCGAGGCAGAGGGATGCAGTGGAGACGAGGCTCACAGCACCAGATACAAATTATTTAACAGCATGATGCCACAGTGAAGCCATGTATTAATATGGCATAATACTAAATCCGACATCCGGAAACCTCAAGTAAGGCACATCATCTCTTTCGCTTCAAACCGCAATGTAAAATTTACAATCCTGCACATGTGGAATTTGCATGTTCTCCCCTAATCTGCGCATCATTAGATGAATTGGTGTCTATGTTGTCCAGGGCATGTATGCCTCATCCACTGTGACTCTAAGAACTGGGTCAATGCTTATAGATGGATGGATGTTGTGAAGCAGCTGCAAACTAATGACAGCCAGGGTCATGATCTATTATGAGAATATGATGAAAATTATGAGGATATGATGACAAGTTGGGAAAGTGCACAAAGACCACAACGGGGAACCCCAAACACTCTCATGTGTGCGTGGCAAATGCTACTACCGCAGAAACATTCATGGAATGACTGATTAGAAAGTAACGATTTGGTTCTAATTACATGTCAGCTTCCAGAACTTTTAATTGGCGTTTGACACAGGAGTTAGGAAAAATATGTAACCAAGTGCTGGTCTTACCACATGTCTGTTGCTGTGCTTATTGGCTCATAATTTAGAATCTCTGGAGCTGTAAACAGAAAAAGGTAATTAGATTTTAATATAAAATTATAAAACTGCAAAGCCCTAGAACGGTCATGTACTAAAATCAGACCAAGCCCACACAGCTGTACTCCTGTCATTAGAACACGCTCCTTTTCCTGGACTGAGTAAGCACCAACTCACCCACATACTCTGGGGTGCCCATGATTTCCCGTAGCTCCTGGTTGCTGCTCACCATGCGTGACAGCCCAAAATCCACTATCTTTATGTCTCCAAGGGGAGAATCACTGGTCAGAAGGATATTCTGCGGCTGAGGAACGATGAGATGGATGTTAGAAAAAATATATATGCAGCAATGTTGATTTGTAATATGTGTACAAAACTCCAATAACGTCTGTTCCTCTAAGAGAGCTCAATAAGAGACATTTGCACAAAGAATAATCCCTCTGTTTTAGGAGGCTCAACATTTCCACCTAGTCCTAGAAGATGATCCTAGTGTGTTAGAGGCCACACCCACTAACCTTGAGGTCTAAGTGCACCACACTGTTCTTGTGAAGGTAGGCGATACCCTCCAAAATCTGCCTCATCAGCCTCCTCACGTCCTCCGGCTTGAAGGCTTCATCCCGCTCAGCAACGCACTGATTAAATATTTCCCCCCCGGCAGCACTGTGGGCAAACACGCAGACACAGACATACTTCAGCACACCACAAAGAAAGCAAGCAGTGGCTTGTTCGGGCTCCAAACCTATTATAGAAGCTCAATATTCATAAAATCACTCATTGAGTTCTGACTGTCTGGGGTGGGGCAGGGAGATTAAAGGGTCATAAAAGCTGGGGTGATCTGGATCATATACATGCCAGGCTAAGAGATGGTCTCCCAATCCAAAGATATCACGACTCCAAGTGATACAAGGGGGTGTCATTAGTTCTCAATATTAAAACAGATGGATGATGATGGGGGAATTACAGTATTTCCTTTTTCACATCCACCAGCTCACAAGTTAGCTTGCAGATAGCATGTGGCTTTGGGAGTGCTGGTACTTTCACTTCCATCAACAATCCTCTTCCCCTTTTGAAAACGTAAAGAAATTTCCAGTCCTATTATCACTAAACACTTAAAAACTAATCTCAATCTCCCTCAACATCCTAAAAATCACAGGTACCAGCTACACATTTTAGCAACTGTTTTGTGGTGATTTTCAAACCCTTAAAAACTTGTGTAAAGCTTGCAAGTCCTCTATTCCTTACAATAATAATAGTAGTAATAAAAAAAACATACTAAATATGACATGTCTGAAAAAGCAGGTGTTTGCCTGCACTGATTAGACCAGATTCCCTATAGGGATTAGGAACCACGAAAAGGATGGATTGTGCAGACAGGGTGAACAGGGTCACTTCCTGCCATTCTAACAGCCAGCTGGAAGCTTGGTGCCGAGGGAAAACAGAGAAGGTCAGAGCCAAACTGTTTATGGTGTGGGCTGGAGTCACTGCTGCGGTGGGATGGGGGTTTATGCTCCGGGTTATCCAGGGTCAGTGTTACTGCTGCCAATCTCTAATCTGCTTCGCCATACAGGCCGGTCCCCAAGCGGCATTTCAATGATGTGAGGTTGGGTATGAGCCTCCTGTCTTTATTCAAATACACACAGTAAGAGACTTATGCAAATGGTAGTCTGTCTGTCAGAGTGTGAAGCTAAGACTCTGAAGAGCAGAGATAGTAGGCCTGTGGTCGACTGGCAGACAGACAGGTGGTATGCAATGGCACCGTATCCTAGGTCTCCTGGAGCCTGACTGTCTCTTGGGCTTATGAAAAAAAGGATTCTATAAGTTTTAAAAACATGTGAATGAGACTCATGCTACATTCAAATTTGACCTTATATTCACCAAGAAATTACTGTAAAATGGCAGTTTGGAAATGACATGCAATTCCCTCCATAACCACTAGATGTCTGCATAATGGCAGACGAATGGGATCACCCGAACGGAAAGTCTTGTGTGTTTCAGCTGTCTGTTGGCTTACTCCAATTGCTGCGGTCACTCACTAATTACACAGGAAGAATAAGCACATTGAGGATGGCTTGGGAAAATATTTTTCCGCCGTGTTTATAGATTTTGCTTCTCAGAGACTCGACTTAGGTCTTTTCATTCGGAGGTGGCCCTCCACTACCCTTTTAAATCACATCCCAGTATCATACAAATTTATGCCAGGCACACCATGGCCACCCAGCTCACAGAATGCATGAGTTAAAACCTCCAAGTCCCTCCTGAGGATCTAGTCCTCCTGATGACTGGCAGAATTGACGCTGCTCTGTGAATAAATGTGAGTTCATGCAGACACCAAGAGCCTCGGAAGTTTGCAGGGTGTCAGCCACCCTCTCGGAAAATGGCTCATGGACAGGGCGCCCCGTGCCTCTCTGTACAGTCTTGGGACGAAGGAAAATGCAGACGTTTCTCTTTCTGTACTGGCCAGCTGTAATTATAGTCGAGCGCTGCCAGGTTTGTACAGTTCGTACAGAATGGGGAGGACAGAAGCAGCGACTTTGCGGAAGCAAACCACAAACTCCAGGTATTAAATTTAAAAACAAGCCTAGCACTGGTTTTCTCAAGTGCCATCTATTCTCTTAGACCCCTTTAGTATTGTCTGTTTTTACTTTATAGTTACACCCCTTGGCTTTCAAGACCAGTTACTACACAGTTACATCGGACTAAGATACAGCCTATGACTGACAGAGGAGGGGGAACAAACCGAAACTGAAAACCTTCTGGTGACCCTGAGAAGGGACCTGTGGCACTGTAACTTGTCCTAGTGTGGAGGTGAAAGGGTCTATTATTCTCCTAGCATGGCCTCCTTTAGCTGCTGAAGCATAGGTTTGAAGGTCGTGTGCGATTTACGGAGGCTTTTCACCGGGCTTGTGTGCAGAAAAGGTGAGGCTGGGTTTAAAGGCTTATAAAACATCCCAGAGGGTTTACGACTTACAGTAAAGTACACCATAAAGATCAACACACTTTATTATATTGCAGATATATGATAGAGAGAACAGCGGAAACACTGAACCTTACACCTTATTAAACTGATGCTCTCTTTGCAGTTTAACTGGAGCAGCTGTATCAGTACTAACTTTCACTCTTCTAGCTTTGGCAGTGGGTGGGGGACTTCAGTGGTTTCACATGACATCCTCAATTAAATCATCCTACACTACAGGACTTCCATTTCTGGGCCAACAGAGGAAGCGATTCATCAGGGTCTTTTGCAGAGACTGATTTAGCTGACCGACACCCCGTCCTCCCGCGTCCTGCTGGTCAGCAGCGGCTGGTAAGAGACTGAAGATGTCGCAAACAAAAAGGCTTTAACAGAGGAGACTAATGGAGCCTATGTAGTGCGTGACGGGCACCCGGGAGCTTTGTAAGGGCTGCTGACAGGATCTGTAGTGAATCACACAGTGCAGTTGAAGAAAACCCCCTCACTCTGCTTCATTTCCCCTTCCCCTCTCCACCTCTGATGTACTGGGCCAGCCACTGCAGTCCTCTGGGTTCACGTGCGGGCACAGAATAATACCGCACCCCCCCACAGCTGTGCGGATGCCTGCATGGTGCTGCGCTAACAGGAGTTTCCGCGATCCGCCCTCATTTCCATCATACCACGGGCTGGCTGGCTGTGCCGGGCCCGGGGCTCGGTTTAGCATACCACAGCTTCCGCATGAGAAAGACCCTCTCTGTGAGTCTCGCGCTAACCAGCCATCTTTTTCTCATCAGTGAGTTGATGGCAGCCATCGGAACCACACCCAGGGATTCCCCGCAACAGAAACTACATTAATACAGAAAACAAATACATTTTGAGCTTAAACTCTTCAGCTGACCTCCACACTGGCATACAAGTAATACAACACAAATTCTGAGCCTTATGCCTAAAATTTGAATAGCTATTAAAAGTCCAATAAACAGAAAAGCGCATTTTCCTCAGTACTCCGACTTGGCATTCTGACAACACACAGAAGTGTCCAAGTCTATTTCAAGATCTCGCTTTGTTTACGTAAATGATTCGGGTGGATTCCAATAAAGCAGTCTTAGCTTAGGAGGCTAATCTGTCAGAGAAATTAAATCAGCTAATGTGCTGCTTGATCCTCATTAGACTTTAATTATAGGTAGTTTGTCTAAAATGAATGGCTGAAACAGTAACACACGCTCAGTCATTTAATACAACAATTCACTCCACCACCACCCCCCTCAATCTGAAATTTTCATTAACATTTCAATTTATTAAAACATCTCTTAAACATTAAAGCGGGGCTATTCAACTCACGGTCCTCAATGGCCGAGCCCTGCATATTTTCCAGCCGTCCTTCACCTGTGAGCCAGGTGTGAAGCCTCTGGCCAATTAGAAATCAGTAGATTATTAAACTATCTGAAAACAAGGCCTGGATTTGGAATTGAGGGCCTGACCTGAATAGCCCTGCATTATTTAAAAGGGCAAATCTTAAGAGATTCAATAGGATTTCTATTTTACACTGAAGTTAAAAATCACTGCAATAGTTTGCACTTAATTATTTCAGTACACCAATTTGACTTTAATGTTGAAATGGATGCTAAAACATGGAATGATTTCATGACTAGTGAAGCATGTTTTTAACAAACACTAACAAAGATAGCTTATAGTTAAATTTACTTCAGTGAGCAAAGAACGATTTAAGGCTACAATGTGTAAGAGTAGTCATAAACGATAATTTGTCTCACTCTTACATGACAGAATAAGTAAACAGAAAATATAAAACGGCTGAAACAGCACCATTATCGTCAGCTACAGTAGAGGTGCAGAAAAGGTGACATGACCGAAGTCTTCCCAAACTTTGGAAGACTGTGTGTGAACCTTTTTTGCCGCACGTTTCTCCAAAGGCTCCAGAGCTCTTCTGATACACACAGCCACGACGCCTCGTGCACAGGCAGGTGGCACATTTAATTTTTGCAGGGTGGTAGGAGATGTCTCACTAATATTAGTGAGACAAGTGCTACCTGATTGGCCAGTGCTTCCTTACAAATTAGTGTGGCACGGTAGGCACTGGTGAAAGTGGCATAAGACCTTTGTATTATAAACGGATACCATGCCGCAGGTCCGATAAAATAAATATAGTAGCTCTCGAGTGGCGAAGAGATCATCAGGTGGAGAATAAAGTTCAGTTACTAGCAGGCTGCTTTACTGCACGATTCTTAAAAGAATAGCGTTAACGTGCTCCTGAGGGGATAAAGTATTTTCCCTTACAATATGTTTAGCTTATCACTTAGTGCATTGCAGTTACAAAACATTTACGTACACAACGCACCGACAGTAAAATTCCTTGTCAATGCATTTTTATAATCAACATCGTCAATTACATCGAATAATGGTCCAACCCCTTAACCAAATTAAAACTTCCCTCTAAAGCATGGTTCTTTTGCAAGAAATTAATTTTATTGACCTCAAAACAACTGGTTTCCTCAGTGCCATGCTTAACTAGCCCCAACCTAAGCCCATATAGTTCATTGACCCCTCATACATTGATTGCTGCAGGATGTACAAACCGCTATTGTGGGGATTTTAGTAGGACTTTGTGTTTTTCATAATTTCGGTCTAACGTAAATCCCTTTCAGTCAGAGGGAAAGGTGATGTTAGACTGTCATTATCCTGGATTTTGCCGTCATCAGCTGCAGTGTTCTTCCTCTCTCTCATAGGATAGTTACATTTATCTAGCAGTCAGTTTTGCCCAAAGCGATGTACAAGAGCATGATGCAGAAAGCTTGGGGTCAGATAGTAGGGTCAACAAGCATCCCTGGAGCAGTTGGGGTTAGGGGCCTTGCCCAAGGGCCTAACCATGATATAATTACTTTTCTGGCCAGGCAACATTCAACCCAGTAGTATCCTGTACATATGTATGATACGGAGCTGCAAGAGGCCACCTGATTGAATGACTTTTACTATTAAAAGCTTTTTTGTTCATTTATATTTTCATCTATATTTTGAGACATACATCCATGCATTTTTCACACCTTCTTGTCCTATGCAGGGTTGTGGGAATGTGAAGCCCATCCCAGAAGCTACTTTTGCAATGAAGGGAGAATCCAGGGCCCAGCAGACACACCACTCACATACATTCACACATAGGGACAATTTAACAACTCCAAGTCACCTTAGCATGTTCAGGGACTGTGAGAGGAACTGGAGAACCTAGACAAAACAGCACTGTAGCTGTTAGTGATTTTTGCTAGTTTTGAAGATTGCCCTAACCAGACACACAGGGTCTTTGATGAAATTCCTTTCATGATCCGTTAAGTCTAAAAAAGAATAGTCTTCTGCATATGCTGTCCTAACAGCATGGGCTAAAATCTTCTACATGACTTAACCATGTTACTGTACTCAATTCCCTGGAAGAGGCCCAGCAGTAGAATGCAGTGTCTTGGCACCTCTCAACAACAGCCTGACAGTTGCCCTCTGCGCCTGGAAGACTTTGCTCTGTTGACACTGATTAAGGTGCCTGATTGCACACATTGTTACCACATGGCTACAGATGCAACATATGGTTACTGGTGCTTTCCCAGTTTGCCTGAACAGGCGTAAATGCAGCACAGTAGCTGTAAAAGCCAGCCATATCCTCTTTGTATGGGGAAACATGACACCAGATGCAGCTTCGGCAATTTGTCCTTTTTGATCTCAGAGGGTTCGAACAGCCGTGGCTCAAATCACTGAGAAAATGACACCCATCACCCATGTGTGGAGAACTGAAGAAACACACCCAAACTTCATTCACAGATGAAAACCGGCAAGGCTGCTGCTGGCATGGCTGGAAACACGACACAAGGTGCGATGCCACCATGCTGCGGGAAGCCTTCCCCCCATATATGGCAGGGAACGCACATCCTCCGCATCTGCTGCCAGCATGTACCAAACTATCCCACGGTCTCGGAAGCATCTGTCAGGGGGCATCAGAGCTGGTATACCATGCCATGCCGGGAATGGCAATGACTCGCATTGGATGACTCGCAATAGATGGGATTCCAACAGGAAAACATGTGTGCCAGCAAATGAACACAGAAAGCAGCAGGATGCCAACCCAAGTGGGAGTATGCTTCTGGAGGATTTCTGCCTTTTCTCATGACTCTACGTGTACTTACAACTCCAGCACCAGGATCATCTCGCTGGCCGTCTCGTAGACCTCGTGCAGGTCCACAACCCATGGGGAGGAAGTGGCCAGTTCCAGGACAGCAATCTCGTGGATGATCTCTAGCCTGCAGTCCTGGCCCTTCCTCCTCTTTCTCATGAACTTGGCGGCATATACCTTCCCTGTGCATTTTTCGACGTACTTCTTCACAACAGCAAACTTCCCCCTGTATGAACAAAGAAAAGAATAAGTTCACTCTTTCACCAAATTTGAGAAAGACTGAGCCCCACCTTCCATGCATTCAAGGACCAGAAAGGAAGCTAATCAACTGAAAATAGTGCTTCACCAAAGAGTTTAGCTTTACATTTAATATAAGGCCATGTCTGGTGATCTTTAAAGAAAATTCTAAAGATGCAAAATAAGTAAACTAACTACTGCAATCGGTACAGAGGATCACCAAAATTTACTGCATTAAACTTCTTTCACAAGCACAAGAAAAGCAAACTGGTTCAACATGAAAATGAAACAAAAATAGATGGAATTCAATAACGTCCGCCTGACAGGCTACCAAAGATCTAGTCTCAGAGCTGCCCTTGAAGTCACTCCCCCACCACGAGACACAAACACACAAATGCTCACACAGAGGCGGTCGGCGGAACTCTTGCCACATATGGGGCGGGGGGCCTGGGGGCTTGTGCTGCCTGATGGAGGGGGAGGGGACCACCAGCACTCTCATGAGAGCTGCACATCTCTTTGTCTGCCCACATTTCTAAGAGATGAAGTCATCACCTAAACCAGGCTAGCCTTTGGGCTCATACAAGTGCCTGCTTTGTGTGATGACCCACTTTAATGGGCCAGACTGGTGTGTGGTGCCCAGACCCAAGCTCATTATGGTCCGCTGTCCCCCATCTCAAACACACACACACACACATGCACACGTTAACCGGCCAGGGCGTGCATATGCACAGTGAGTATGTTCTTGTCTGGAATGTGACACACCCTTTCATTTAGTTAGAAAAATGTCTGTTGGTCCACAACAGCAACACTAACAGACCACAGTCCCCAGCTAACCAGCAATGAAATTTTGATGACCAATTACAAACTCAAAAGCCTGTATTTTACCCTCCATTTTTATTGCTTTCTTTTGGAG
Source organism: Pollimyrus isidori (assembly GCA_019775955.2). NCBI lineage: Eukaryota > Metazoa > Chordata > Actinopteri > Osteoglossiformes > Mormyridae > Pollimyrus > Pollimyrus isidori. The sequence goes on from JABFDZ020000037.1 coordinate 12,386,379, forward strand.
TGCTGACAAAAACAACAACAACTTAGTCACAACGTTGTGGAGATTATGGAAGACTGATAGATATCTATGTGACCCAAGCACCCATTGTCTGTACCCAGATGTCCTCACACTTCTTTTAGCTGGCCCCTAGGTCACTGGTTCCCAGCAGCCTTTTCAAACACGGCACACCAACCTTGACCCCTGCTTGGCATGGAGGGTCACACAGGTGGGCAATCATGAATTGCTAATGTCTAGGGTGAGGGTGGAAGCCCTGTGATGGTGAATTAAGTAATCCTGAGTAGAGGTCGACTGATATGGGTTTTTCAGTAGCCAATACCGATGCCAATATTTTGGAGTCAGGGTCAGCCGATGGCCGATGTATGCTGCCGATATTTTTTTGCCCAATAATTGAACATTTTCCCCTCTATTGGAGATAAAATATCACACTAATAACAC
>JABFDZ020000037.1:12395741-12428684 GCA_019775955.2 Pollimyrus isidori
TCTCCTACTTTGTTGTCATATTGTTTTATCACCATTTAAAACAATATTTCCAAAATTTTTGTTAAAAAAATTTTTTTAAGTCATACCCCCCCCCCCCCCCAAAAAAAAAAAAAGTTAAAAATTTGTTCGCTTAAATATCCCTCAATATTGATCCAAGACACGGCCAATTTCAGCTTCATGAGTTACTCATCTGGACAAATCAGCATGCCAAATCTTGTTAAAATCTATGAGGAGTTTTGAAAGTGTGATTTGACATGGGATGACCCAAATCAGATCACAGCACGAAGCTGAGCCTACACATATGGTTGTCTTTCAGAAATATGGCAGACATGATTTTATGTTGAATCTGTATGGAATGTGAAACATACAGCTCATCTTACTCTTAAATAAGACCATCACTATGGCAGAATGTTTAAGAGACTGGATCGTACATTAAAATTTACATAGGAAAGAAAAATATATGTTCATCTGGATGACATAGCCAGTATTCATATTCATATTGCCATCAGCAGCAGTTTCAGTACATTGTACTAAAAAGCTCGTCTGTCTTAGTCCTTTTATGCTGCAAAAAGATTGATTGAATCCCTTCTAAAACAGGATTCCGGAAATACCTTCAGGCCTATGAAGCTTTAACTAAAGGTGGCAAGCACTCTTCAATTATTTATGTATTGTGCATATAACAGTTGAACGCACAAGTCTACAGGAGCAGACCAAAGGCAAAACATCTGAGAAGATCTAGGGTGGTTCACAAATCAAAATACACAAGGCTACAAATTAATTAATTTAAATCATATATAGCATATTGCTGAACTGTAAACACTATCCCCAAAACAAACTGAAGACCTAAACCAAAATCATTAAAATTTCACCACTGAAAACAGGTTACATATTGAGCTATAACTGACCTTCGAGCATAGAGCACTAGCGGGATATTAAACAACCCACCTGCTAGTCCAACAAAAAGTGGATGATTATCTTTAATTCTCTCATGACTACATTGCAAGTCCCAAAATAATGTTTTAGGAAACAGCAGTACGTGTCAATAAATTGCCCGTTTCCCTTGTTTAAATTTGGTATGGATATGGCTGCCTTTAAAAGACTTAATCTCAGGCACAAAATCAAAATACCTAGTAACAGTCATATCCCATAGCGTGACTAATACCTGAGCAGTTCATTTCATTTGATATGCCTAAACACTGGGGAATCCAAGAAAATCCCCATGTGATAAAGGGTATTTTAAGTGGACCTTCGGGAAATTCTCATCTAAAGATAAAAAACTCTTACTGTGTGCTTTCCAAAATACAATAAAGTCTTAACACACTTCACCCTTACATGGAGCCTCTATTTAAAGAGGGCAACGGAATATCAATACAAAGTTTAATAATATACATTGTTAATGAGGTTATCAGTATTAAAATATCATTATAAATCGACAAGTTGTAAAAACAATACATTTATATTAGGCGGCATAAATAACAGAATCTCACCAGGCTTTGGGCTACTGGAGTTGAATAAAACGGGTTTTTCCATCATCAAAAAATTTACGTAGATGCATTAGAACTGTTTTTACTGGGCAAAACCAGGGAAAGAACCTTAAAGGCAATCTTGTAAAAATACTGTAATTACAATCCCCCTGACCGCCTTCGCCTCTAAGGGTGACCCATTTGAATACGACTTTGGGTACACGGCAAGGGAAACAGTAGTTCTGCTAACAGAGCATATTCTTTATTTTAATGCCAACAAAACTCAAAACTTTGGTAGAAGTGGCGACGACAAACCAACTAAGACAACAGTTAAAACGAAATACGTAAAAGCGGTAAAGTTAAATGGAAATTTATTAATATATGTCACAGCGGGAGTAAGAATGATCAGCTGGTTTACCTGCCCAGCTCTCGACCGGGGATAAGGCTGTAGTGGTCGTGGAAGGCATCGGTCTTAATGGAAGTCCTGATGTCCGACAGCAAGCCGCTGCGGCTCTGGTTCGCTTCCACGACCTGCCCATAGCACCTCGTCCGGCTTTGGCTCTCAGCGCTCCGTGGACATTCGGGGATCATCGCGGTCCTCCCTTTGCTTTCGCTGGCTGCCTAAGAAGGTTTAACTTAAGCAACCCCCAGCCGGCACGATAACCGACCGCGGATAACCGCGCTGTAACTCACTGCTGACCGACTTGCTGGCTAGCTCGCGAGCGCATCAGCACTCGACGCGGCTAACTACGTCTAAATGCACGGACATGACTGTCGAATGTCTTAGGAGAAGGAATTAAACTTCCAACAGTCATTGACACCTCCCCTGAGCAAGTTTGAGGCAGACCGGCTAATTATAAAGAGAAGAAAAAGTTTGTTTTCGGTCCTCTAACTACTCCTTCGGTTGTCACACAGCCTGAACGCGCTTTATCCGTCCTGTTGAGGGTGAGGTTCATTAACGGCCACTTTCAAACTGAGCCTCCGGTCGCCGTGGTAACTTGTCTGATTGGCAACTCATCCGGCTGGAGGGGCAGGACTCTGACAGGCACCGATGATTGACAAGTCATTTAGCCAAACGAAACGAAACTCCGACGCCTCTTTCCGCTCCACCTGATTGGTTAGGCTTTGACGCGATACTGCGGAAGCTTATGTGTACATCTTTACCAAGTATTACTGTTCGCTGGCGGTGCTCAGGATTGTTATCGGTATTTATAAGCAATTGCTTTAGCAGTCGTCTAACAGTAATTACTTTAATGTGTTTTTGTTTACTTTAAACGTGCTTGACATATTTACGAGTACCTTTTAGTAACAGTATTTTAAAAGTGTATTTATTGTTTTTTTGATGATGTGGACTGGAGAGGCGCATTATAATTACTTTTCCAGCATGTGGGACTCAGACACGTGCCCTCTGTTGCTGAGGAAAGAAGGCAAATAAAATTTTGGTTAGTAATTTTCCTGCATTTTCAAAACGGTAAAAACGAAGCTTTGCGAATGCACCATGTAAAAAAATTACCTCGAACCCCTAAGGTCACATTTCGAGTCCCCTTACCGCGCAAGATATAGTTTGGTTCGGAAGTTATTTACTACCTTGTGTTAAACTGAGAAGAACGGCAGATCACTTAATCATCTGAACCTTTAGCGTTTTAGTAAAAAATACACCCAGTACTTTAACAACGACAGGAGCTGCTGGTTCCAAACAAATTATTGAAATAAATTTTGTTTATTTAAAAAGAAGAATTGCATGCCTTCAAGAAGTAGTTCAGCCGTCTTCCACACTAATGAATATCATCTTAACCACTCCCCTGACAAGTTGGAGCCTCTACAATAAGCATTGTGATTATACGCAGTACCTCTTACAGTATTTGCAACATATCCTCACACATTGCCAGTATGTATAAAAGTTACATACTGTAGTGTAACATTTTAAAGAATGATTCTGGCAAATGTCATAACTGCAACACTATAAGCCCTAGGCTACCAAGGAACACCTCCATTATAATAAAACACAAATCAGATTCCATAATCCTCTTCCAGCATCAAAACAGTAATTCTACTGTTATAGTATGTATTGGGTTTGGAACATAGATAAGTGAACAGGTAATATTACTGATTACGCTTTACCATCTAAATGTAAAAATCAAGGGGTCTTCTTGCCATGCATCAGTATCTAAAACTTGTAGAATTTGCTACTGTGTCACAGTTTCCCAAATAGCTGTGACTCTCCACCCTCCAAAGTCTGAAGGCAGTTTGCATTAATACCCCAAAATGTGTTGACTGCATAACTGTTTGGCGCGGTCAGCAGCCTCAATGCACCAGCCTTTGCATGTTATTAACAGCTGGTACTTCAGCAGAGCGAACATCCTCATTCAGTTTCTCCAAGTGACTTTCGTTTCTCATTTTTATACGTCACAGAAAGTTATGTGCTGCATCCAAAATGCCAAGATCAACTGAAATACCCAAACCTGGCACAAACCGTAAATAGCAAACCAAGCGTGTGCAAGTGTGTGTTTATTGACATTCATCTACAGTAACGATAAGACAGGAAACACAGCCGGAGGAAATGTGACCTGTTGTTGAATCAAAGCAAACCAGCCTTTATATGAAAACAACTTTGACAAGAGTTTTTCCAGCAGAAAGATCAGATATGTAAAATAAGGAACAGAAGTAGAGAGCAAAGGATTGTGGGATACAATAAACACACCAGAACATCACTGTCTCTTATTCTTTTTGTCACGTTCACTTGGAAGGAATATATCGTTTGAAACATATTCTTCGTTCTGTCAAAAAAAAGCGTTCACATTTCTCTTAAAAATACAACAACAAATCATGCCTTTTGGAGGATATTATTCATACAATATGAGATGGGGGCACATATATTAATTTAAACAAACAAAATGTTCACTTAGAAAACTTAACAATACATAGAGAGAATACTTTCTGACCATAAGTGTTACTCCATATTCTGATTAAACTTTTGAATCAGCATTGATTAAATATGTCTTCCAATAAATAGTACTATTCCAATAAATGTACCTCAGTTTTATTAGTCAATTTGTACCACATTAATAATGTACATGAGCTGCAAGCTGTAAATAAAAATTTACATTCAGTTCAATTACCTTCAGTTTTAGCAATTTTGGTCATATATTTCCCTCCATCCGATGCAATCATAGTTTGTTTGCTATTTACAGAAAGCAATTTCAATCACAGAGTCTTGAAACTGGAACACTGGAAACCAGCAATTATGATCTGTACACATCAGCAAAGAGCGTGAGTGAGAATTCAAAGTACAGCAGGAACAAAGAGGCAACGCAGGTTAAAATTAGACAGAAGTGAGAACATAGCATTCCGAGTCTAAACACAAAACGGCTGAACAAGTAGGTGGTAGTTGTGCTTGGTCATGCTCTGACATTTAGAAAGTGTCTTTGCCAGGAAGATGGCTATATATGATGGAATATTAACAGCACTCTTTTGAATTGCTGGAGGAGACTGACTTGCAAGAACAAGTCAAAAAAGCAAGTAAATTCACAGTGGAGCACTTTAACAGAATCAGAACACTCAGCAGGTCATTGTGTGCAGGTGCAACCAGAGAACTCTGCAGAGAACCCAGAGGGCTCAGGGTGTTATGCAGAGTCAGGGAACTCTGCATGTGCATGTTACATAGACCAAGAGAACTCTGCGAGTCATAGTGTGTCACAAAGACATGGAGCACTCTGCGGATGTGTGTGTTATGTAGATTAAGAGAACTCCTCTGGTCATAGTGTATCATGTAAAGTCAGATAACTCTATAGGTCATGTTGTGTTACAGAATCAAAGAAATGGACTGGTATGTGTTGTGTAGGGTAAGAAACTCCTGTAGGTCATAGCGTGTTATATAGAGCCAAAACACTTGGCAGGTGCAGGGCCGCAGAATTCTCTAGGCTATAGCGTGTATGTTGAGCCATAAATCTGTGTATTTTCTCTTTGTTCACAGAAAGAACCTATACACAAGTACAGTAGTGAATGCAAGTTATAAATTACAATTTTACTTAACTTCTTGTCAGTGGTACTACTTACAATTTACCCATTAATAATTTTCAAGGGAATGATGAGGTTATGGATTTATGGCAAAAGTAATCTATGGTGGAATTTTTGCCTCTTACCATTACAATGATAAAAATTAACAGAAACCTTCCCTTTCAATGTTACATTTTGTACAATTGACAGTCATATAAAAAAACAAAACTTTACAAAATCACACATTCAAAATTATTATCCCGACTGCAAACGTATTTCTAAAAATAAGAACCCTTATTTTATTACATTACCTTTAACATCAAAAAGATTATAGAAAATAGGAAATGTAAACATTTATAATTACACCAAATGCTTTTATAAAAAAGTAATAATATTTATTATAAAGCATGACAGAGGATTAGCACTTATTACAGCTTCCCATGCAGACGTTTGATTAGATTTTGTTTCCTCTGTTTCTTAACACCTTGTGAATACTGCACAATTTTCAGTTGTCCCCTTAGACCCTACCATGTGTGCAGATATAAGTAAGAAAATCGATTTATAAATGTAAACATATTGCATTAACAAATGCATACAGGTAAGATGTTATAATGAGCATATTGCAAATGGGCCACTTAGGATTTTATATCATACTATCAATTATGAATAAAAGTAGAATGGAGATCAACCTGTTTCTACACCCCAGTCTCTCTATGGTTAAACAAACACTTAAGTATAATTATTGAGATGAAATATGTCACATTGGCATAGAATTAAAATGTACAGACTTCATGTTCAGCTGTGTCGCCCTCAAACACCTTACGTTTCTACTGATTCCCCATACTCCCAGCTCTTCTACTCCATGACATGTCTACATTTCTAGAACTGGGAGAACCATCGAGAGGAACCATCTGGGCATGGTATATCGAAGGCAACAATCTGGAGAAAAACACTAGGAAAGCCCTGGTCAGGGTACCATCCAGGGTGTTCTCTAGTGATTCCCCCATCCGGGGTGTCATCCATAGTGTCTTAGTGAATCCTCCATGGTATAACCACTACATGAGTGTATGCTACATATGTTGCCTTGCCATAGCTCCATTCTTAGTATAGCATAGACGTACTTGGTGAAAAATGGGCGTTAAAATGTTTACTATGGTATAAATAGAGTAATTATTTAGCAAATAAAGCTGTCATCATTCTGTACAAAAATATATATACAGACACTGGAAAGTCTTGTTTGGTCTGCAGTCATGGAACATTCTTCTTAAATGACTGAGATGAGAGGACCCCTGAGATGTGGGTGGGATCCTTGGTGACATCACGGGGTGGGGGTTACATTAGGAGAAGCCTGGCAGTGACCTGATACAGACTTTGCATACATTGGGTTTTATGAGTGCACATGCAAGTCCATTAAAAGTCACATTCATTTCAGAAAGATGTCAGATGGCTTTGCCGTCACCTGGACGGGTCGCTTGGGGTCATCATTCTAGGCCAAAAGTGCTGGTTTCCTCCACGGCGATCAACAGCTTCTCATATAGCATCGTGTAAGAGGGGTATGAGGGGAGATCCAGCCGGTTGAAGCACGTGTGTGCCCTGGAACAGAGCAGATCTGTGTTGGGAGACTAGAAAGGCACTCTTCAGGGGCCGGAAATAGCCCATCAATCAGCAGCTGCTCATATATTATTCCACTGCAAGTCTGTAACAGAAACTCAAATCTGAGTGGAATCTGAGGAATGCGAAACATCCGGCAATGACTGAGACAGTCATTACTAAAGAAACTGCTGAGAAAACCTTTTGATTTATTTACCCCTGGGGAGTCACAAACTATGCATTTTCAAGCACTGTGTCTGGGATCTCAGGTGCAGTGAGCTCCCGGGACACGAGGCCAGTCCATGGTTCATCTGCGTGTGAATCCTTACCAGCGTCACATGCTTGTTTATCTCCCTATGGGTCGCCGTGGTGACGACAGACACATTTTGTACATTATTCACTTCCTCTTAGAACAGGAGGGGCTACCAGTTCCTTGCTGCCATTAGTTTTGAAACTGCAGCATGCATAAATAAAGTAGCTCATCTATCACACTTGGGGAGCTCGGTCTGCATTACAGAAACATTACCATGCAATTTCCTGCGCATTTCTGTTAATCAGCTGAAAATAATTTAAAGAAGTTATAGAACTGGAACTGTAATGCACAAGTAATAATATATTGTAAATGATGTGATTTGCAAAAACACCTTGATGTACAATACAGTAGCTACATTTAATGGTATTCAAACAAAATCAACTGAAAAAGAAGCATCTGCAACAAATTTCCATGCACATGACCATCTGTCTGGTGGAAAACCTTTGCTTATAGAGAAGGCAGAGCCAGACCGAGACAGTCACATGACTGACCCGAGCAGGGTCATGTGCTTAATGATAGACTTGCACGCCTACCCCATCCATCTGGCAGAGGCCAAGCCTGCAGCACATGGTTGTGGTTACCATGACAGCAGATCAGGGAGCTCTGCAATAAAGGTCCAGTATCTGAACTTCCACCAAAGAAAAAAGACTTTTCAGCAGTTATACTGCTGAAAATGTGAAAGCTAACCGATAATATGAATGTATCACTGTCATAATTCAGTAGCTGTATATATAATTAAGTAGGTGTATTATGAGTTTGGAGCTATCCCAGGCAGGGGGACACCCTGGATGGGATGCTAGTCCATCACAGGATACACACTCACATATACAGTTACCCGCTATGGGCAATTTAGTCACTGATTCTCCAAACTTCATATTTTAGGATTGTGCAAGGAAACCCATACAAACATGCAAACTGCACATAGACAGGCCCGGAGGCAGCCTCACGCCACTCGCCAGTCGAATAAAAGCCCTCTGAGCCCTGCGCCACTCCATACTTAGGGGATTATAAGTCAGGGTGTTTCATCTCTGCCGTGGGTGCGGTCTGCCAGTCAGTGATGTGGCGGTTAGCTCACCTGGGCAGGGAGGAGACCTTGCCCCACTTCTCGATGCAGAACCGGCGCATGCCGTTGCTCCCGCGCAGTGCGGCGAAGCCCTCGTATGGCACACTGGATGTGCCCGTCACGAACTGCAGCAGACGCAGTCTCTGCTCGTTGTTGAAACGTTCCACCGCGGCCCAGAACCACCGAATAACAATATGTCCGTCGTGGTAGCCTAGAGGGGGGAGATATGGGGATCCTTGCCAAGTTTGCATGGTCCTGCCAGTCCTGAGCCTTGTCCTCCGAGAATTTTATCCTGTCTTAATCAGGAAGTCCTACAGATTTTGAAAAAATGCTTCTGATTTGATGCAGGGTGCACTGGTGAGGCTAACACTGGCACTGCAGTCTTCTAGAACAACGGACCACTGTGTCATCCAGATGGAGATGGCTAGAGAACGGCTGGATAAATGCCCATAAATAATAGCATAAATAGTGAATGTCAGGGTAGCTACAAAAACATACGGCCGTAAACATTAACCAAGATAGCCTGTCACCGATTTTTTAATTGCTGGCCTCATTTAGACAAATTGGTATTTGTTTTGGGGGCCGCAATGAGATCTCATATTACATATGTAACAAATGGTCGTTCGCTGTAGGTTTTGGGATGGCGTTTGACCTGCTCCAACCAAGAAGAAAATTATATCACTTTAAGATTAAACTTCAGAAAAAAAAGCAGACAAGACCCCTTGAATCCCTGACCCTGGACCAGTGACTGCTAAGAAAATGTAGGCTTGATAGAATTTTATTTTGGAAATGGACAAAATAGGAGAAACTCCTAACACCATAGCAATATCTAGGATCCAATGGAACTTAGGGTGAAGCTTCAATCCTTCATGGAATGATGTCATACAAGAACTGTGTGCTGTAGAATACAAGAGCATTCATCAAGAAGAAGAGCCTACAGATGTTTGAGTGGTGAAGGAGGCGAAAATCTATAAATCTCAAGACTGGGGCAGCCTGGGAAGGTATCTGACTTCATTCTATTGTTCATGGAGCCACTTCTGAATTCGTTCCGAGGCGTACATGGGTGTATCTTCATGGCTCAACAGGCTAAGCCTGGCTTCAGCAGACTAGTCACACGTCCCTGGGCCTTTGAGCAAAGCTCTTAGCCCCCAGCTCTGTCTACTTGGAAGGTGGGGTAGGTGAAAAGCGAATTTCCCCATGAGGACCAATAAAGTGTCATTATTATTATGAGTATTTGAAGCATATAGTAAAATCATGATGGCTGTCCATACTTTATTAAGGCATCGAGGACTGAAGATATCCTTGTCCTTTCTCTAAATGTAAACCCATCCCAGGTAAAAGATGACTCCACAGCCATTTTCCATTGCTCAAGGGTCCAACTTTCTTGCTGCTTACAGCAGGTTATGTGTCTTTTCACACCAGCCTTGAATACCAGGCATCTCTTAATAACAACCCTGCCATAAATCCTTTCTGAGACTCATGATGAGCAGTTTTTGCTAAGACTGGGTCACAGAGCTGCTGATTCAGTTCTGTGGTGGCGGCCGACCTGTTAGGTGTCTGTCTATCTCTGTCACTGAGCTTCCATTTGCCATCACTGTGCCTCCATCGTGAATCAGCTTATCCATGTCTGACATATGACTTTGAGACTTTTGAGACTGTTAACAAGTCATATGGCTATTTCTGTGACTGATGAACCTGGAATTCTGTCTCGGACCATTTTCCCTGATCGGAACTCACCTAAAACTCACACGTCAAAGTGTTAATTGTTAGATTTCTCTTACATCTGACACATGCTGCTAATACGTATTCAACCTAATATGACTCACCTTTGTCAGCATGATTTATTCACTTCAAAGCATATGTAATTTTTCATGCAGTGCTTCCATTATATATTTGCACTGAAATGAATTAGAATGTAAAATACATTTCCGAAGTTTATGTATTTGTAATCTGCATTAAAATCCCTACTCTTGTAACATAGAATACTTGCCTATGATGTAATGGCCTGTAATAAGGGCAGATAATACTTATTTCATATTTGTTGACTTTATGATCACTGTGATTTTTTTCTGCGTCGCCAACTTGTTCGGACAACAGTGATTTCACACCAGTGACGCTGAGTTGTCTTGTAAGGTTTAGCTCTAGAGCAACATAATGGCTGGAAGACTTTGCTCCATGGTCCAAAACAAATACTCAGTTGATGATTCTTCTAGTCGGTTTCCCAGACAGCTACACACGAGCTGTCGAGGTGCACGTACCTCCCCTGTATTCCGTGTTGCTCCTCCAGTCGTTCAGGTCAATCTCCGCTGTACCGGCGATGACCAGCTCCAGCTCCCTGGCATCGAACACCGACACCAGCCGGGAATCCACCACCTACGGTGAAAAATAATAAGGGGTCGCTGTGGTGACCGTCTACGTCATTGTTTCCAGCAGTGACTGAATCATGATATGGGTGATGACAGGTCACACGGCACCTCATAGAAGCCTCGGACGAGCGCTTCTGTCTGCTGAACCACGCCCCGCTCCACTCTCCATTTCACCATCCGCTCTATGTATTCCTTCTTGTTTTTCTCTGTCACCTGGATGTTAGCCCCACCTGACTTCAGCTCCCGCTCTGTAACCTACCACAGGAAATGACATCAGAATTACATCACCCGTTCTCATATGGTGCCTGATACTCTCCTTGAAAGTTAAAGCCTTGTTCTTCTGCTGGGGCCAGTTCATTAACGTCTGTCGGGTCCCGCAAAAGCGAGTGAGGGGATAACTGCACTATTCATGTCACACCAGGCCGGCGGTTCTGTGACAGCTAGAATCCTACCTGACCAAAGACCTCTTCGTTCACAGTGAAAGTCAGATCTAGAATGTCGGTGATATCGTTATCTTTCATCCATTGTAAACTTTGGTGGAACTCCTCGTCCAGGTATTCAAGATCACTCAGGTCAGTTGGGCTGCAATGCATTGAAAACATCAGAATTACCAAATAGAATATTTCATTGGTATATGACAGAGGCCTAGTTTGTTATGTCAGAATAATATTTGGGCTTTGAATTACTCCTTCTTCAAGTGTCACATACACCCACAGAGAACATCATCTACTTCCTACTAGGCTGGTGCCATGAAGAAAAGTTCACTCACAGCCTGAGCAGAGCCTTGTAGAAAGGCCGGGTGAAGAAGGCATCCAGCAGGTACTGGTGAATCAGCGCCAGGCCCAGAATACGGCCACTGAACCGGAACCTTAGGAAGACAGAGACGGAGACAGTGGGTGCTGCTTGACTGCCGACCTTCCAATGTGAACTTCTTTAGTTTGATGAACTCTAACACAGTATTATAATTACAGAAAACAATTACTTTTGAATTCCACAATTTCATAGTTTTGACTGTCTACTGCAGTGTTTCCCAACCCAGTCCTCAGAGACCCCCAGGAACTGCACATTCCCCAGCTCTCAACAAGCCTCTGTCATGTATTTGGTGTTCATGATTGCAGAGGGACCAAAAACATGGACTGTCTGGAGGTCCTTGAGGACTGGACTGGTCTACAGATAAGAATCAAGGATAAATACATACGTGACCATGTCAAATAAAGTAATCAAATCACATATATTTCAAGGCTAGAACTAGAAAAAAACGATTATGCAACTAAGGAGAAAAATCATTGTCATCTCACAAGGTTTCATGGGAATCAGAGGGATTATCACAGCAGATGTGTGAAGCAGATAAATACAGGCAGAGCCACATTTAGAATAATGCTCTCAGGTTACAGACAAATGAAGGCATGAGGGATCTTTCAGCCCTGAGGCAGGTTCTGGGCTGTCCTGGTACAGGACCGGTTACACTGGTGCGGGCCGACCAAACAACCCAGATAAAGTGGTACACCTCCTCTTCCAAAAACGTCTCTAACATTTTGTGCTGATGTCTAAAATTCTTAGTGGCTAAAATGGACAGGCCCAGTAACACTAAACCATTTCTTGTTGAGGTGCGTGGTCCAGAAAGACAAACAGTAGGTTCACAAGAGAGTGAGACATCTTCTCAGATGACACCATGAGAAATTACACCTCTGTGACTGAGTCCTCTAGGCTGACATTACAGTTTCAGCCGAACTGGGCACCAACCCAATGTCCTCAACAACCCCGGACCTATACGATTTAACACCCCCGCCCTTCAAGGGACACATTCAGCATGCCTTGCATATCTGCATCTGAGCAAGCAAATTAGTAAGCCATGCCCCTAGCTCGACATCCTGGGCTTGACAGATCTCATAACCAGCCAGCTGATGGGAAAATACTTCACACATGCTTGTAGCCTTGGCCACCTCAATTCACGGAAAACCATCGGGCTGTTTTACCGTCACTTGTTGGGCTGGACATACGACCCACGGATACAGCCAAGGTTCATGTCATGATTTAATACAATGAGACTCATAAATCTGTCAGGACTTTCACTAAGGGCATTAAAATCATGGGCCTCAATACAAACTTTGCAAAAAGGTGCTCTCCAAAAGTCACTATTTTGCCAATTATGCTTGTAAGACTCTTAATATTACACTGTTAACAGATGCTAAATGGGGATCTCTATGCTGGAGAAAGCATCCATCCATCCAGTTTTCATAGCTCCATATCCAGTACAAGGTAATGCAGAGCTTAGAGTTTCTCCCAGGAAGTACAGGCCCGAGACTGACTCCCTGGATGGAGAATCCCTGCATCAGACACCAGGGAAACACATTCAATCCATTACTAAACTATAATCCAGATTACAAACTCACCATATACATACAGTCGGATGTTTCCGGAAGCATTTCAGATGTTATTCGTTCTGCTCAAGTTCACAATTGCAAAGGAACTTGCGGAATCCCTTGCTATTACTTAACCACTACACCACCTACAGGTCCTTGGGAGAGGTGCTTCCAACAGAAAAAATTCTTCTACAAATACAGCTCTCATGGCCTGATAAGCTTCCTTTTGAGCAGATATTTACATGCCACATTTTTGGATGAATGCAATCCAAAGTATTTCATTGTGTGTGGTACTGCTGATATAAAAATGTTCATATATACAAAATACGACACAAAGAAAAAAAAAAGAAAACCAAAATATGAAAAAAATGGCAGCTAGGACTGAGAATGTCAGTCCTGGGAGATGTAACACCAAGAGCCATGTATGGGGTCATTGTTGCTTGCTTTTGTAACACAGCCTCCTAATTAATGGCCTTGACTGAAGCAGCCAGGCTGGCAGGCCGGACTCTGCTTTCCAGAACCTCATACAAATATAATTCTGCTTCCATGGCCATCATTTTGCATCCAAAATTACTTTTTATCACTCACAACTAGTTTTCCAATCTTCACCGGTACACCAGTATTAATCTTCATATCAACATATCAAGATAAACACTAATGAAAATTTCCATATTTTACAGAAAGGTTTCATTTACATTAATAAGTAAACACTTCTGTAGTTATATTGCATGGTCATACAAAAATACATGCGCAGATATGGCTTTAACTGAGTGACAGAATTTTAATTGCATTAATCAATTGTCTGTTTTTTATACAGTGGTTGAGATACATGATACCCAAGGACAGTGAGGTGATCGAAGTCGAGAGAGCAGTGTTCTATAGGGCCATTCTACATCAAATGAGGCTGTGACAGAAAGGGTGAAAGGAAAACCTTTAAAGTACTGGAATTTCAGGCTCAAATTTTACATCCTATGACAGACTAGCATACCCTGGGTCGGGCCCCATGCTGCCTGGAATAGGCCACAGGCCCCATGGAGACCCTGTACCGGACATGTGGTTGGAAGATGGATGGATGGAATTATAAATGGTAGAGTATTGTCTACATCCCAAATTAATAAACTTGAACTTAAATGTGGTTGATAGGCCATAATATTTTCAGGCAGATTTTCAGTATTTTTCATATATTAACGATAATTTAAGATGGCTACAGACAGAAATTAAGTGTAAATACATGGGTGATTATGTTACATATTTAATCATATACAACAGGGCATATGGAAATATTTTGAGGCAGACGTTGTAAAAACGTCATCTGAAAAGGACCTATGGGAAATGTAGTTCTTTAGGCACTGAGTCCGGTCCCAGCTGCGTGACGGACAGGCCGCTCCACGCCGTCCTGACAGGGAAGGACACTCACAGTAAAGGTCGACTCGGGTACAGGGAGTATCACCGGGATGGCACGACAGCTAAAGCGATATGGATAAATACAGGTAGAGCCGCGTTTAGAATCACGCTCTCGGGTTACAGAATAACAAAGGAATGAGGGATCTGTCAGCCTGGAGGCGGAGTCTGGGCTCTCCTCGCGCAGGATCGGTCTCGGTGGTGAGAGCTGCCCAAACAGCCCACATTTGGTGCTACTTCTCATTCCTAAGACACATGGCACCCAACTTGTTTCAGATATTTATTCCACCCCGTCGTGCTGCTGCTTTTATACCATGTGCACATGCCCATTACCCAACATACATAGACCCTTGGGTCATACTGTCCTTTACACGTCAATTACCGTCAAAACCCTTCCCTTGTCACTGCATGTTACACCGAGGTCCTGGTGTAATTTCCAGCTATTTTGTGCCACTGTATAACTACATATGGGAGGTGAGCCAATAGAGCCTGGTGTGAAAATTAACACGACTTGACTTGACTTGACGGAACACATCAACACAGTCAAAGAACACGACACACTGGTCATTTGTTGCAAACATTGGCCAATGGCTGGGAGAATGGAGGGCCGACAGCGGTTACACTTATTATAACAATAATGAGGTCCTATCAAAATAGCCCAGATAAGCTCCGTGGAGCTGGAGCAGGTGCTTGCCTTTGGCGGGGGCAGGTCGCAGCCTTGCGTGACTGATTTATCGCCTCTGAGCGGATCAAACACACAGCTGAGGCGAGGCCCTTACCACTCCAGGTGATTCTCGACGAATGCTGACATGGGGCTTATCTGCACCGTGTACGTGTCGTTGGCCGAGTACTCAAAAAGGCCGTAGTAGGGGTTGAAGAGCTCCTGGGACAGCAGGAAGAAGAACTCCCGGGACGGGCCGCTGTAGTCGAGGCTGGGGGAGGTGACAGAGGCCAGGGAGGGGGGTCAGGTGCTGGCGGCGAGTACAAGGCAGGAGACGTTTAACTGAGAGAATGCGTCGCTGAGCCCAGCACGTTTGTTGGAGTACATGATGTAAAATGAAACAAACTAGCATTTTAGTGAAGTGAAATACAGTACAGCTGTTTTATATTCACTGTTTTTAAATTCAAGGTCACACTGATTCTTACAGAGAGATTTACGTTTATTTTAAGCAGCATTTGGATTCTGACCCTGCCACTGGAATATCAGCATAGATAGTAACACAATAGTTCATTCATTTTCTGCATTGCTTTCTCCTATAAGAACAAGCCAATCAACACCAAGTAGTAGCAAAAACAGGGACTTTTCCGATGCCCCAAATGCCCCAAGCCATCCTTCTCCTTAAAATCCAGGCTGCTAAGCGGCATCTCGACACCGTACCCTTCCTCTCCCACGAAGGTGATGTAAAGCTTGTTCCTCTGCAGCTCTTTACGCGAGTAGGTCATGACCTGGTTGAAGGTGCCCTCCAGGAGGTGTTCTCTGCGGATGAGCAGCCTGCAGGGCCAAAAAACAACTGAGCGGAGTGGTATCTACCAAGGACCAAGCAGCCAATGAATTGATCAAAATAAAGGAAGGAGAAGGAAGTTTCTAACCACCCCCCCCCCAACAAATCATAAGTCTTGCTTTGCGGTTTTCTGCAATATAACCCATTAAGAGGCAGAACATGCTGGGACAGAGATTGGGTCCTTTTCCATAGCCGTTAGAATTAGCATCACACTCTCCCTCACACACTGTACAGATCAGTGGCATACATCTGCTCTCCACATTTACTTGATTTTTCCTGGCCCCTGTCCATAGCCCTTGGCCTCCAGTTTCCTGTAGAAGTTGCGAAGCTTCGCCTCAAAGTCCCTTCGATAGGGGGCTGGGGCGCGGGCTCTCTGTAGGGCTGCCAAAACAAGCACAAAGAGTCCCTTTAGGGTTTCCGACGTGTGGGGGATTACCGGGGCCCGCCAGGGCCGAATCGGAGGCCTTTGGCAGGGTGTGGCGCGCCCCCGCCCTTCAACGTCAAGCTAAAGCTTTCACCCGAAACCAAGCTGGGAACATCTGACAGATGTGGCATGGTAGGGGGTGGGAATGAGAACTGGCTATGCATCATTAACCTCCATTAAACAGGCAGGAAAAAACAGTAGAACTGTGCCTTTGCTCCGTTTCTGGGTCAAGCCGATCCGAAGGGAAAGCAAAATGTGGAAATGAACAGCCCAAAATTAGCGGACGTGCTAAATGCTAAACAAAGCGCTTCAGATACAGTAAGTAAATAGAAACTAAAACAGAATAACGCCTCGTAGCACCATCTCTGATCTTACGTATTTAACTTAGGGTCAATATAACGTCCAAATGGCGCGTGACGTGTTTGACATCATTGTACGTTTTATCGGGCTTATCAAACGAGGTTTATCTTAAAAGACAAAGAACAGGGAGCAAAACAAACAAACTTTCACAGAATCATTCAAAAGAGCACTACAAATGCAGCATATACTGTATAGATTCTTATATAGGAAGGGCTTTTTAGTGTGCTGCTATATATTAGCCACCTTTTAAAAGTACTCCATTCTGTGTATAAAGGATTTGGTTATACCCGAAGGCATTAAAAATATATTATTATTATTATTATTTTAATGTATTAACTTATTTTTATTTTTTAAATATGCTACCATGGTGACACAATAACTGCACATTTTAGCAAAATCAACATCTTTTTGTAAACAAACAGCAAAACCAGCAGATGGGGGTGTGGGGCCTTTTCTGGCTGGTCCCTTCAACAGTCAGGTGATGGAGTGCTGTGGCTCGGGTAGCATACCTGGGGAGCCCTGGGGTGACGATCCTGGTGAGCATCGAGGCGAGAAGCTGTACCCAGGGTGGAAGGAATGTGGTGGGATGTAGGACATGATGTCCTCCTCAAACAGGCTACGGGGGAGAATGAACGTGGGCTAGCGTCACTGTTTAGGAGGCACACAATTACACGGTACTAACAAGTGAGACCTTCTCAGCTTCCATCACAGTGCTGAACACTGGAGGGGACTCCATGAGAGGTGTATGATGTGCAGCCCTGCAGGTCAGGATGCTGTGCTTGTTATTGGAAGGTTACTGGTTTGAACCCCAGAGTCAGCTGCTGAGTTATTTCACCGATTGGCCCCTAAGTAAGATCCTGAACCTTCAATCGCTCTAGGAACTGCTTGACCCTGCTTTCAATTCTATGTCGCTTTATCATTACTGAGCATATTCTTAATAAATTAATTGTCAATAACCATGCAGGTAGCACAGCGATTTAAGCCCTGAGGTTCTGACCAGAAGCCTTCCAGCTCAAATCCCAGGGTTTGCCCTGCTTGTGCATCTTGGTGTTTGATTTCATCTGGCAACGACAACAGAGCAGCTCGACCACATATTTGCCCCCTAACAGTTGGTAGGCAGCATTCCTCCCAGATCCTATATGCCCTCAGGGAGTTGCGTTGGGTCCAAAGAGCACCAATATGCCAACCCATGCAGCCAAAGTGTTGTTTCAGCGAGGGCTGGGCCTGCGGCGAGTGGACCAGATAGCACCCAATGCTCGTACCTCAACAACATCACCAAGTCTGCATCACATGACAGCTTTTCCACTCCCTGGGTGCCTTCCGTCCTGATGTAATGGATCTTCTCCCTGAGGGCCGGGGAAACAAGATTACCTCTTTTTGGCCAATTAAACCCTTGTGCAACACCATTCTTCAGAACCTTATCTCTGACATGTAGGAGCTGTCGAAACAGCGAGGTCTTGAGGCGCTCATGAAGCACGTCACCCTGCCGAATTAGGCCCTCTCTTTGAGCAGCGTGGAGTTCACGGTAAATGCTCGGCCATGGAAAGTTCTACAGATAACAATCGAGCTTCCACACAGCGGGGCCGCCCTCCGAATATGAACCACATGTCTTTAGCATGTCTCCGCTGCACGCAACGATAATGTGACTGTCGGCCGCAAAGTGACCCCGACTCTGGGTAAAACATCTCCATCACTGGCCAGGGCTGGGATACACCAGAGGGACAGTTAGAGCTGTACCTCAGCGTGTGGTTTCTGCTCAAGCTGGGCTGCCGTTCCTGAAGCATGTCGAAGATGTTTGGCTGCCGGAGAAATGCCACGATCTTGTCATTGTATGCTGAAACGAAAATAAAACAATGCGCTATTTGCTTTGCACAGGTAGACTGGAATGTGTTCGCTTTCACATGTCCCATCCAGCGCTCCTTTGAGACGCACGCACAGGTATATACAGGTGAGAGAGACGCTTTGGGCTAGAGGGGAGGGTCAGGCCATTTGTCCAGCACTACTGGAGCGGAGTCAAGTACTCAAGGGACCAACAGAGACGAAACTGTCCGCCTGAAGACAGGATTCAAAATGGCAACCTTCTGATCACAGACGCAGAAACCTAAGTCACACAAACCCCCTAAGTTACACAAGCCTCACTCATGGGTCACAGGTGGGGGATGGGTCATAACCTATAATATGTGTCTCCATCTTTCCAGCAATGTAAGGAAGCATCTCACTCCAGAGCAGAGGTATACGTTTCAGGTTCAGAAAGTAAAAATCCAGACCAAGATTTTGTTTCAACCAGCCTGTTGAGGACTCTGTGAAAATGACTCCTTATGCTAACTGGTTGGATGAAACAAAATTGTTGTATGGAGTTTTACTTTCTGGCCCTGAAATGTACACCTCTCTTTAAGAGTGTAGAAGGGGGAACCTTCACAGGCAACCAGTGATCACTGTGCAGCGAAGCCCTAGGTGAGGAAAGAGTACAGTTGACCTTTCTGGGGTGTAGGCAATACTTTGTCAGCCAAAAATGGCATTTAAGAACAAAAAAGACTTTAAAAATTGTCATTTTAAGGGTTATATTGTTCTTTAGTTGCCAAGTATCCCTTATCCTGCCTAGAATCTCAAATCCTTCTGAATGGTATGGTCGTCGTTCCACACAATGAGATTACGTTGGGGACTTCCAAAGCTGATGCAATACAATGAAAGTAAATCATGATGATGTAAACAATATACAAAAGAAGTCAACATATATATAATCTATAAAAGATGGAAAGATGGATTATATAGAGACTATGTACGAATAACGGATCTTCACTTGCGTTTACACCCAAACAGAACTTCATGTATCATCCTGAGCTCAAGTTTGATCTGGAAGCCTTCAGTCAGAAGAGCCTGTCCATCTCTAGTCACCCGTGCTGTATAATCACAGCCTGTCCCTGGAGGCCATGGCCGACGGGCCTTGATAAGCCTCCCTTTGTGGGCCGGCCGGTACCGGATCAGCTGGTGGTGTAATTGCGAGATCCCCTTTTAAAGCAGGCCTCTTGGGTTACGGGCCGGAGTCACGCACGCCTGCCCCCTGGGCGGAGGGGATTCCGTGCACCCGGATGGTGTGTTTTACGGAATATCCCCAGCACATAGCTGGAATAGCTGAGGGGGGTGTGATCAGCCTGGTGGTGGGGGGAGAGGAAGAGATGGCCAGAGCAGCTCCTTACTACCATTAAGTGAGAAACGCTGAAATTATTATATATGCATAAAAACAACAGATAGTAAACAGAATACAAAAGACAAACAAAAATAGAAATAAAAAAAACAAAAACACATAATCACTGATTTTGACTACATTTATCCTGTGTGCGTTTTTTTTTTTTTTGCAAATAATTAAATTGTTAATATAATTAGAATTAATTTTGTTGATACCAGAGAGAAATCCTAGACTAGATTTTTTATGTATATATTTTAAATAATTAAAAAATGAATATAGAGAGCTGTACTGTCCCCACACCTTCAGGGGACACCAGTGTCCCCCTGGTGGCCACAAGCAGTCAGCACACTTAGGTCTTGTTTCCCTGGGGAGGGGACTTTGGGGCCCGAGAAACAACCAACCCGCCCCACCTCCTCCATGCATGTAGAGCTTTCTAATTCTCTCCAGTTCATGTGGGTTTCTGCTCCCAGCCCATAGAATGCTGGGTGACCGAGGCCTTTGAATTGGCCACAGCATATGATATACTTGAGAGTGTGCGTACATAGCATACGTAAGATCTCACCCCCCCTCCTCACCACCGTACCGGATATGTGGCTGCCAGATGGGTGGAGAAACATCTAGAAGGATTCACTTAAAGACTGCGAAGCACATTCCCAGGCGTGCGCGTCATACGTCTCGAAACCACGGTTTTGTGGAAGAGCTTCTCGTATCTGGTACACACCCAGTGGCACCTGGTCCTGATGGTGCTGGTTCCGGATGGCTGCCACCAGGCTGTTCCCAGGCCTCACCAGCAGGGCGGCGCCTCGACTCCGAGATACCTCGGAGGCCTGAGGAGCAAAGGGGCATGTCAGTCAGGCGGCAAAGGGGACGCCTCCTTCCTGAGGGAATACAATACCCTGGCAGCTTTATCCGGAATCCTGTATTCCGGAATCTGAAGGCCCTAAGGAGTCATTTGATGAGCTGGAGGTTCAGGTGAGTCTATTAGGTCCCCAGACGTTGGTTGAAAGACGCATGAGGATGATGGTTAACAGGATCTGAGCTACGCCTTGCAGCACCACCAAAGCTGATGCTCCCTACAGGGAAAGGCGCAGCACTGCCCCAGCTGCATGCGGCAGTCTGCAGCCCTGCTCACCTCCCCCGCGCTGTAGCTGCGCAGTCGCTGCAGGTGCTGCTTGTGGGTGAGGTGGTTGGGTAGGCGCCCCTCCTGCAGCGGGATCCTGGGGTCGATGAAGGTCGTCGCCCGGCTGTTGTGGTCCACGAAGAAGAACTGCAGGGACAGGAAGTTCAAACACCAGCACATCTTGGAAAAACACAGATTGTAAACTGGCTTTCACTCTGCCGTTTTGGACACTTTGCCGTCCTGCAGAAGCCTCAAGCCAGTTCCTTGAGAAGACAAATCCTCTTTTTAATTACATCTCTTCAGGGGTGAACATTCAGGCTTTCTGTGCTAAAGCTCAGCTTTTTCCCTCTGTATCTTGTGGCCCCTCGCCCTGTGCAGATGAGCAGAAGCTTCCAGGTGCGCTTTGTGAAAGACAGGGGGCGCTGGAGGCTCAAGCAGCTGATCCTACCTCTCACTCACTCGCAGAAAGCGAGGTCAAACAATCTTTAGTGTCAGGGGAGGGCCATGGATACCCTGGCAGCTTCAAGGGGCCTCTAGCACTTTATAGCCTCTGGGGGGTCAAATCTGGGTGTCCCTCAAGGCCAAACTTTGCTAGAGGGCCCAGAATTTGGGGGTTGAGGGCCCTGATTGGGTGCTTAGTTGTGAGACCACAGTGGTAATCCTGGGATTTGAACCTTCAACTTTCTGCTCATAGGCATAGGATCTTAACACCCCTCCACCCCCAAATGGTCTCCTCCACATGAACTTTCCTCACTCTAATGCTATGTGACTGTCCCTGGAACAGGAACCACCACATGAACAACATCCCTCGTTAAATGTGCCCCTGAAGGCGTGTGTTCCGCTGGGGGCCTCTACCTTGCCCTGCTGGTCGCTCTTGATCTCCCAGCCGCGCGGTAGCTCCAGCTGCGTGTCAGCGAACTTGTTGAGGAAGGCCACCAGGTCGCGGTTGTGTTGGTAACGCTCGAAACTGCGCGTGTCCCTCCTTATCTTCAGGATCATGTGCTTCAGGCAGGTGCTGGTGGTGAACGTGCGGTAGGCACCCTGGTTTGGATAGGGGGCAGGAGAAACATCAACGAGCCTGAACCGGGCATTAGATTTTCTGTTCCACCTTAAAACCTCTTAGCAGATTACCTGCTTACCTACCAGGACACACTTTCTTAAAGGGACAGGCATGTTCGTGAACCTACACCAAGAGTCTGGATGACAACACGCACTAAATGTTCTTTAAGGCTCAACCTCATCAGGAGTTGTAGATGAAAACATGCAGCAAAGTCCAACAGGGAAGTGAGACAAAATGCCCATGATGTGGGACTATAAGTGTAGGTAATAAAGAGTTGTGTGGCTTAGCAGGTTAGGATGCTGTGTCGATAAACTCACGTGATTGGCATGGAGCACATTGAAGAAGTCTGGGTGGGCAATAAACTTGACTGCTGGGCACTGGAGGAGCAGGCTGACCTTCTGGCTGCTGACTGGGGATGTGGGGCCTTCTCTTCTGAGCTCTACAGCCATGAGCAGTGGTGGAAAGGTCAAAAGGTCATCACACAGATGATCAAAATTACAATTTCTTCTTAATGTGCAATGTCTGCTTAATGTTTAATCATTGCTTTTGGTTTATTTATGCTTTTTGCCTAATGTATACAATATTTTCAGGCTCTAAATTAAAGATTGAAACTCTAGTGGACTATTTCATTTGGCAAGCAGATGCCAGAGATTTAGAAACAAAACAACAGAAAAGCATTATGGGAAATGTATATATAGCAGAACTTTTTGCCAAAGCTCCTTACATTAGTGGATGAGATTACAAGATTTAAGCATGTACCTTGGGATTCAAGCTCATGGCCTTTGTTTTGTTAGTGAAATGTTCTACTTGTCAAGCTATTCGCAAAGACAACAATGTCAGATCCCCTGGGTGGTGGTGACATACCGTTGACCTGTGGCGGAGAGTCATTCTCAGCGTCAGTGCTGCCTATTCGCTCCAGCCGCCTCCCGTTCGTTTCGTCCTCTGTGGCCATGGTCCTCTGAATGTTCTGGTACCTGCTCAGGGAGACAGCTTTCTTTAGTGTTCCAGTGTAGACCTTCCAACAGATCCTACAGGAGACTCTGAAGTGATCATTCCTTCATAAAAAATTAAGAATGAGGCACATACAGTAAGACAAGACTGTCCTCAATCTGAATGCTGCGCATTCCAGGAGGTTCAATGGCCAGTAATTACATCCATCCGTTTTCTCTATCCATTTGTCCTATTTAGAGTTGCAGGGGGTCCGGACCCTATCCCAGAGACTGCAGGTGGAAGGCAGGGAACAACCCAGGATGGGACACCAACCCATCACAGGGCATACATATTTGGTAACTCCAGTTAACCTCAGCATGGTATTGGACTGTGGGGGGAAACCCCACAACCAGAAGCGGAAAACATGAAAACTCCACACACATGGAGTCATGGCGGAAATTGAAACCCAACAGTGTAAACCACAGCGCCACCATGCTGCCCCAGTCAGAAATGCAGAGGATTACACACAACTCACTCTCTATAATGCAATCTATAACGCAAAAGTTATAGATCCCCCCCCACCCTGGGATTCCAGTGATCTGTAAGTCCATTCGACCACCAAATGATTATACTTCAAATATAAGACGACATTTCCACCATGAACAACCAATTTTGAATGTATTTTCAACACGAACATTCACTTTATGAACAGTTCATTTCATTTTCATTATAAAGCAGGATTCCTTCCTTCCATATATGACTGTCGTAGCCTAAGGGATACACAGCCTGCAAACGATGACAACCTGAACCGCTATCCAGCCCTAACCATAACCAAAAGTAACCAGACAAAATAATGTAAATAAGAGTTTTTCATTTTTAGATTTTTCATTGCAGTCACAGATTTTTATAAAATAGAGTTTTCCCATATGAGGACTTGATGTAATTGTTTATGTAAACAGTTAATACACCAGCATAAGGGGTAGAATAAATACAGTGGAACTGAATAAACAGAAAAATTATAATTAGTCAATCAATAATAAGCTATAAATAAGTTAGATGGTCTGCCAGTTAAAAGATCAGATGCACAGCAGATTCCAATTGAACACTGACTGAAAACATAAGAGATTCCCAAGGTTCTCATCTCAGTATTTTCCATCAAAAAGACCTTGAGACGCTTCTGGCAGTGGTTAGTATGTCATGGGGAAGCATGCTGTGCATGGCACAGTGACCCTAGGAGGCGTCAAGCACGTTCAAGCACGAGCAATTTCCTCAAGGTCAGCCGCTCAAAAAAGGCACCGGGGGGCGCTCCTGGCCCCTTCCGCCAAACTCTGCTGTCTTAAGTGATCCTTCTCTTAAGAAATCTAAAAAAACACTGAAAAAAGCTCCCAGAAACAAATGAAGGACAACTTTTTGTTTTTTTTTTTTGGAAATGACCAGTTGATCAACAGCAGCAACAACAGCATTCCCCCGGAGCAAGAAGATATTTTAAGAGCTTATTTTATAGAGCAGATCACATGACCATACCACCACGGGAGGGGCTCATAGAAGTCATAATATTGTCAAATTCAGTAGAGCAGATGTCAAGAAAAGGTCACAGAGGTGCATTATGGGAATTCAAAAACCACCCAACTGCTAATATATGCTGCTTCATATTATATATATTTTATGCATAAACTTTCTATTGCCTCCTAAAAAAACAATATTGTGCTGTCTGGACTGTTGTGCTGTGTTATCTAATCTCAAGGTTACCGACAGCCGGGGAGACAAGCATCTGGGGGGAAACATATTACCAACCCAATTCCGGCAGCTCAAGCGATTCGGTTACTGGCGTGCTTGACGGAGAAGGTAACGTTGGTGAGCCAGACAGCTGAAATATTAAAGATTTGAAAAATACTCTCCTAAAACATAGAAGAAAAACTGATATTAAACTTTCCACGGCAAGGAAAAAAAAAATAATTTGCAGCACAGGTTGCATTCTCACAAGCAACCTAAAGATGGCAGTACTACCCCATTATTTTGTTATGCTCATTGAAGATTTCTGAACTACAGTACTGCTATTTACAACAATCAGCCATAACATTAAAACCACCTGCGTAATATTCTGTAGGTCCCCCTCATGCCACCAAAACAGCTCTGATCTGACAAGGCTTGGACTCCACAAGACCTCTAAAGGTATCCTGTGGTATCTGGCACCAGGACATTAGCAGCAGATCCGTTAAGTCCTGTATGTTGTGAGGTGGGGCCTCCATGTATCGGGCTTGTTTGTCCAGCACATGCCACAGATGCTCAATCAGACTTAAATCTAAGAAATTTGTAGGTCAAGTCAATACCTTGAGTTGTTTTTAATGTTCCTCAAACCATCACTGAACAAGTTTTGTAGTGTGGCAGGTCGGATAACAGGGAGGTGTGTTCTGGTCTGCATAAATTTAGGCAGGTGGTACGTGTCAATGTAATATCTGCATGAAGGCCAAGGTCGAGGGTTTCCTAGCAGAACATCGCCCAGAGCATCACACTACCTCCAGCAGCTTGCCGTCTTCCCATAGTGCATCCTGGTGCTTACAGCGGTAGACAGAGGTCAGCACGGGCACTCGGACCAATCGGTGGCTATGCAGCCCCATATACAATAAGCTGCGATGCACTGTGTTTTAGCGCCATTATATCAGCATTAACTTTTTTTCGGCAATTTCTGCCACAGTAGCTCTCCTGTAGGATCAGACCAGGCAGGCCAGCCTTCACTCCCCAAGCGCATCGGTGATTCTTAAGTGGCAATGACCCCATTGCTGGTTCACTGGTCAGCCTTCCTTGGACCACTTCTGGTCGGTACTGACCACTGCATACCGGAAACCCCACAAGACCTGCTGTTTTGGAGATGATCTGACCCAGTGGTCTGGCCATTACAATTTGGCCCTTGTCAAAGGCCCTCAGATGTTTACACTATAAAGTTCTTCCAACACATCAACACATATAATGACAGGTGCTATTATAACAAGATAACCAATGTTATTCCCTTCACCTGTCAGGGGTTTAATGTTATGTATTAAATGCACAAAATAATTAAAATCAGTTTAAATATTAGTCTTTACATACGTTATCAATCAGCACCTATTCTGCTGGATATACAAGACTAACAAACATTCAGAATGGATATGGACAACCATTAATTCCTACTTTTCGTACAAGCATTAAGGAAGCATTCCTTCTGCAACCTCTTACCCTGAACTG
The DNA here is from genome assembly GCA_019775955.2 of Pollimyrus isidori. Classification (NCBI taxonomy): domain Eukaryota; kingdom Metazoa; phylum Chordata; class Actinopteri; order Osteoglossiformes; family Mormyridae; genus Pollimyrus; species Pollimyrus isidori. The sequence goes on from JABFDZ020000037.1 coordinate 12,422,102, forward strand.
CATCGCAGCCAGCCTACAGCATAAGTCAGTGGTACGCATTGGACAGGATGCCAGTCCATCGCAGGGCACATACATGCCATTGGAAATTTAGCAATTAGCGTAACTGCATGTCTTCTGACTGTAGGAGAACGAGACGGCTTGCAGGAAGAGCACGCAAACTCGACACACACCGAGTGCGAGGATGTACTGCTGCTGGCTGAGCCGCCCTATTCGTGGCCCTATTAGATTTCGCTCTAACGCCTATAGCAGCAAATAAGTTCACAGACAGAGTGAAGGGTTATGCTATTGATAGCAATATAACACAGGGCTAACACTGCATTAACATATTTCGCCGACGCTAATGTCCAAAACATCATACAGGGTAGGGAGATACTGTAGTAGGTTGCAAGCATTCAAGCTGTCGAGGAGTGTCTTCTACGCATGAGTGTATGGCTGAGCTCACAATGAATACCCAGGTGCAAGCGTAAGCAGTACTGGAGCAGGAGCTACACAGCAACTACACAACTTTACATAACCTTTAACAGTGATAGAACTTAATAAGATTCAAGGACCAGTAAATGCAATTCAAGAAACATTCAAGAAACAATTATGTTAGTAGAGGAATTCATGGAACTGATGGGTCTTAAGGTTTCTCTTAATGGAAACCCTACAGGTATTGGCCTTGGCCCTGCAGCAGTTCCTGAGAGCCCTGCCCTCAGCTTCTTGTGGCTCCCCCTTGCATTCATCTTCACCTACTTACCTCCTGTTGAGCTGCTCCATTTGCTGCACAGAGCCGGATCTCTGGATGCTGTTGGACTGGCCAGCCATGCTGGGGTGCTGCCAGGTGGTGGTGCGGTTGATGTGGTCCACGTAGAATACGCGCCCGTGGCTGTCGATCCGAGCCTCCCAGTCTGCAGGAACGGGACAGGGTATGAACACCCAGTGAGGGTCAACAGCCTGGAACACGCATCCAACCCCCGGGGGGTCAAAGGTCATCATTCTGATGCAGTAGCTAGGCAGTGCAGCAGTTAAGGAAGGTGCCAGCAACTTGATGGTAGCTGGTTCAGATTCCCAAATTGCTTTTGCTGTTAATGTGAATTATTCTGGTAAGACGCAGGCAAAAATAAAACTAAAATAAAAGAATTAAACAACTGGACCTAATTGTGGAAATTGCCAACTTGGAGCTAAATGAAACACACACAGTATAGTTAGCAAACGACTAACCGTACAGAGGATATTCTGCTAAAAAAATCTACTTATACAACTAGATATTTACTTCAAGATTTCAGCATAATGGTGCCAGGGCAGATGTGTGGTTCAGCAGGTTAAGCATGCTGTGCTTGTAATTGGTTAAGGTTAATAGGATAGTAGTGAAAATCCCAAACTCAACAGAATGATGTCACTGCAGGGCTGAACCTATGTTTGCCAGGGTCCTGAGCAGAGCTTTATTTGACCCCCCCCCCCCACCACCACCAAGAAAACCGATGACCATTTCACTTTATTGATAATGCAGATAATTCAAGGGCCCTACACACATTCACTACCCCCAATTACTGCAGGTACTGGCTGACCCCGCCTTCTTAAAAATGTATGTTACATTGGATAAGAGCTTTCATCTAAATGTAAAGATGTCTGCCTATCCCCATCCATCCATCCATCCATCCATCCATCTATCTTCTGTACCTGCTTTTCCTATTCAGTGTCACAGGAGTACAGAGCAAAGGCAGGGACCAACTGAAGATGGGGCGCCGGCCCACTGCAGGTCTGCCGTTATCCAAGCGCAAATGTTAAATGTAACACAGTGCCTGACCGTCGATCCCCAGCCTGGTCGGCGCTAGCATGTGTCCTGAAAACTGTTGGAAGTCTCACCCACAAAGAGAGGACCCCACTGGGCTGTGCCAAATTGGGTTAGAAGCCCAAGACACCATGGGGTGCCTTGATGCTCCATTAAAAATCTGACGCATAGCTGGTACGAGGAGGAGGTGGAGAAATGGCCCTTAGAACTAAGAAATGAGGTTATGAACTCCCCCGCAATGCCTCGACTTATTACGGCCGGTGGGGAAAATGGAAGTTTGTGGGAATCGGAAATTGCCAAGACGTAGTTCTAAAAGGGCCCCCGTATTCTCTTCTGCTCCATGCAGGGAGGACATATTGTTCTTTCTGAAAGCTTCCTTTCTATCGGACTCCCGGAAAAAAAGAAAAAAAAAATGGCATTAACTTCTTATGTCAGGCCTGAAGAAGAGCTCAGTGCCGATCAGAAACTCCATTCAGTTCCATGTTGTTCCCCTAAGCCACAGAGAGACGCTGCCTTTGGCCGGACATTTCAATATTCGACACACGGAGCAAGAATGAGTCCAAATATAGAAATGCACAATTAGTGTGGTCTAATGGGGCTATGAACGGGGGTCTTCAGGAGGCTGGGGGATTGTGGACGGGCAGGATGTAAATGGCCATCATTATTAGCCAGCCAATAAAAGATGCATTTGCCCAGGGGCTTAGATTTGGGTATGGTTGATAGGGACATGTCCCTACTTCTATGGTGGGAGTAGTATGTGCTTTGAGGGGGCGAGGAAGGGTTTGGGGCTAATTCCGTCTCCAACAATGCTGAACCCAAACCAATGGCCTTCAATTTGCTGGATGTTTAATGTGGCTGGAAGTGTTGCTGGGTGATGCGACTGCTGAAGGTTGAGGGGAAGTGGATGAAGAGGCAGCGCTCTGTCATGATGATCTCTGCGATCTCAGATTCCCAAGAAATGAAGTACCGATGATGTGATGGTGACGACGTGGTGATTGATTTTATAGGAGATGCAGGGGATGATGGGAAATGGGGGGGCAAGTGCAATGTGGCGTAAAGTCGAATGCCCTCGCTGGGGTGCGCTGAAAGGGACAATCTGTCAAGCGCCAAAGGAAGATGGGTCGACTTCCCCTCACGACTCACTCGGGATTTATAAGCACTTACAGCACATGTCCGTAATCTGCCATAAAAAAGACGCGGCGGTGAGCGACTCCCATTCTCTGCGGCCAGCAGCTGTCAGTGTCCTCAAGATGCTGCTGTCGGTTGGTTCTTTATTTTTAGCCCTTTGACTGGATTCCAGATCCAGAGTTATAACAAAAAAAAGCCCATCGCTCCCCCGCACTCTGCTTCTGACGAGGGATGGTCCAAGCGCGTAAACGAGGGGTGCCAAGCGATCGCTGAATGGCTTACGGCCCATGTAGAGGTCAGGTCCGGGATGGCCCCATCCCGCTCCTTGCCGGAATCGATCCTGAGTCCACTTGTTATATATTTAGACCGCGGCCCCTGTTCTGCCTCTCAACTGCCTGTCACCATGGAAACTGAGAGCCCAGGTCCCAGATGTGATAGATAGGCCAAGTCCAACTCATCCAGAGAGAACGGGCTCCAGAGAGGGAGCCAGGCAATGGGACTTCAGAAAGCGCTTGTCTAATGGTCCTTATCTGCAATAACGCTAAAAGCTGAATTCCTCACTCTGAATAAACGGTATGTCACGTCCGAGCCGGCGGATGGCTCACGTTACAGAGTCCTCCACCTTCTCTCTCTCACTAGGTGACAGAGTCGCGCACTCCCTAAAAAATTAAAGCATATATCACTTGCCGAATTCACTCGCACCTGTAACTACATATCTCAAGCATCTAAGCCTAATTTGAAAATATTAATGTCATCCAGGGTGTCCCCTGCCATGTGTCCTGCATTTCCCACGATAGGTTCCAAGCTCACAGTAACTCTGTAGTGTATTTCCTTGCTTTTTAAATGCAGTAAACCCGAGCTGTAAATATAAAGAAATGAATCATAATTGTTACTGCAATGCAGAGATTTTTTTTTTTCTCTCCGATATGCTTATATCACAGTTATAGCCGGTTGAGCACTATTATTGCTATGCAATACTTATGAAAACGATGACTGACACCATCGTCCGCAGTCAAGGGATGAAGTGAAATGTGATGAATTTGTGATTCAGAGGTTAAAAAAACTTTTAAAAAGTCTTTAGAAGGCCTGTGAAAAACTGCAAAGTTCAGAAATATGTGAAAGAAGAGGAAAGACAAAATTCCGAAACACCACTGTGACATCACTTCCGCATTTTCGCATCCTTGTTGATGGCGGCATGGCACATGGCAACACTTACTTGGCGGCAGCGGCTCGTCCACCATGGGGTAGTGGTGAGAATCTGGTCGCAGCGTGGGAAGCTGACTGACAGCGGGGTGGCTGCATGGGAGGGGACAATTGCCTGCAGGAACAAGAGAAACACGGCGGCAAGTGGTCAGGCGATTCAGGATAGAAAAATACAACATGGCTCACATGACAAGATACAACAGAGCCAACAGACTGTACTGTAGGATGGGTGCTATTTGGATAATGCTTTTATCGAAACTGTAATTAAGAAAAAAAGCTCAGACAGCCCTTGTAGCACATGGGGTTAAGGCTCTTGTTCAAGAGCCCAATGGTAACATCACTCTGCCAACCACAGGATTTGAACCAGCAACCTTCTGGTTACAGGGACAGATCTGGAATCCATAGGATTACACATGGTGCCGTTTCAGTCCCAACCAGATTAGGTGCAAATAAACAAAGACCAGAAGAGAAATCACCTGTCCAGGATGAATGAATGAATGAATGAATGCTGCATCCTTCCAAAAATTAGTTTAAGGGGACCATATGCTTATATACCTCTGAGGCATGAACAAAGAAATACCGGAGCAGGACTCACTGTTTCAGAGTGAATGCTGCCCAGATTTGAACATGGCGGTGTGATACATTTGTTTATGCCACAAGGATTAACAGTCAGATGAACATTGGGTTCCAAACCAGGATCAGACTCCATATCACTATTTGGATCAGAAATTGAAGTGACACTGGGATCAATATTGGGGTCAAAACTCAGGTCGATGTCTGGATCAGGGCCTAGATCTGCACTTGGACAAAAATTTATAGCAGCTAGATTAGCTGTTGGATTACTGCATTGATCAGCAGAGGGGATTGCAGGGCTGTGGGGAGAACGCAGCATTGAGGGTGCTAAAACTACATCCAGCTGGTTAAGATGTAAAAAGGATTCTTTCATAGTACAGGTGCCAGTGGGCTTCAAGCCCAGCACTTTTTGTCTGACCACCAAACATCTCTATTTACTGGTTTGTGCTTTTAAATACATTATCATGCGACCTGTTTCCAGTGACAACCAGAAGGTTTGGCTTCCTTGCAATGTCCTAGAAGTCTCTCAGAAATGCCTTGGATGTGTTAATTAGGACAGTGTATATGGGAAACGATATCACCTGCGGAGGAAGCGCTGTTTGCAGGCCTGTGTGCCGGCTGTCATGGTGGAGCTTCTCCCAGGCATTCGGTAGACATGTAGTCATATTATGGAATGAGGTGGGCATGGCTCTCTCGAGGGGTGGGCATGGCTGTCTCAAGGGTGGGCACCCTCCAGACTCTGGCTGTGGCTCGCTTTGTTCCCTAACTCCTGCCACTGCTCGGTCTGATCCCTGACTCCTGCCATTGCCCACTTTGCTTTCTGACTCCTAATGCTGCTCACTTTGTTCCCTGACACCTGTCGCTGCTCACTTTGCTCCCTGACTCCTAATGCTGCTCGCTTTGTTCCCTGACTCCTGTCGCTGCTCACTTTGCTCCCTGACTCCTGATGCTGCTCACTTTGCTCCCTGACTCCTGTCGCTGCTCGCTTTGTTCCCTCACTCCTGCCGTTGCCCACTTTGCTTTCTGACTCCTAATGCTGCTCACTTTGCTCCCTGACACCTGTCGCTGCTCACTTTGTTCCCTCACTCCTGCCATTGCCCACTTTGCTTTCTGACTCCTAATGCTGCTCGCTTTGTTCCCTGACTCCTGTCGCTGCTCACTTTGCTCCCTGACTCCTGTCGCTGCTCACTTTGCTCCCTGACTCCTGATGCTGCTCACTTTGCTCCCTGACTCCTGATGCTGCTCACTTTGTTCCCTGACTCCTGCCATTGCTCACTTTGCTCCCTGACTCCTGATGCTGCTCACTTTGCTCCCTGACTCCTGATGCTGCTCACTTTGTTCCCTGACTCCTGTCACTGCTCACTTTGCTCCCTGACTCCTGATGCTGCTCACTTTGTTCCCTGACACCTGTCGCTGCTCACTTTGCTTCCTGACTCCTGTCGCTGCTCACTTTGCTCCCTGACTCCTGATGCTGCTCACTTTGTTCCCTGACTCCTGCCATTGCCCACTTTGCTTTCTGACTCCTGATGCTGCTCACTTTGTTCCCTGACTCCTGTCGCTGTTCACTTTGCTCCCTGACTCCTAATGCTGCTCGCTTTGTTCCCTGACTCCTGTCGCTGCTCACTTTGTTCCCTGACTCATAATGCTGCTCACTTTGTTCCCTGACTCCTGTCACTGCTCACTTTGCTCCCTGACTCCTAATGCTGCTCACTTTGTTCCCTGACTCCTAATGCTGCTCGCTTTGTTCCCTGACTCCTGTCGCTGCTCACTTTGTTCCCTGACTCCTGTCACTGCTCACTTTGCTCCCTGACTCCTAATGCTGCTCGCCTTGTTCCCTGACTCCTGTCGCTGCTCACTTTGTTCCCTGACTCCTGTCGCTGCTCACTTTGTTCCCTGACTCATAAT
>JABFDZ020000037.1:12440905-12459098 GCA_019775955.2 Pollimyrus isidori
CCCCCCCCCCCCCCCCCCCCCCCCCCCCCCCCCCCCCCCCCCCCCCCCCCCCCCCCCCCCCCCCCCCCCAGCAGGACCTCCCCTCAGAAGGAATCCCGCCCCAAGAGAAGTCAGCTGAGGGATCAAACCAGCCTTCTGCAGGTGAGAGACAGCAGAGAATGTGTTCATACACCAGAGGCACTCTGGCGCCCTCTGCTGATAAATATTTCATAGGTGTCCTGGCAGCAGGAAGGTCAACGTGAAACGGCACACGCTCCATTAAGTAGGTTTCTGTTTCCCGTATGAAATGTGTGGATGTGAAAGGCTGAACGGTGTGGGGTGTGGGGCAGTAGTGAGGGAGGGGGGACGAGCTCCTCAAGGGAGCCGGCGGGGGGAGCTGTGAATGCTATGCAGAAACTCAGGCGGAATAAAACCCCGGGAAAACTCAACATTCCTAAGGCGTTTGATGGAACATCCATCAGTTGTGCTCTGAGACAGGATGGCAGTTTTAAGCAGCAGAATGCAATGTCATAGTACTGCCTAGAGCAGGGGTCACCAACATGGCACCCCAAGGACCACATGTCGCCCGCGGACATGTTCTAATAATAGCATAACTCACCAGTGAGCAGCGTCTAAAATTTAATTTTATCCCGTTGCTATTCTTCTTTAATCACGTTAGCATTTACAGCGGTACCTCACAACTCGAACTTAATCCCTTCAGAACTCCAGATGGAATCCTAAAAAGTTCTGATTGAATTTTCCCTATAAGAAATAATGGAAAACCTAATCATTGGTCCCCCGCCCCCCCAAAAATACACCTATTTAAACACAAAATGAACCGCATAAAACAAGAGGAGCATATTATACTGCACTAAACACATTTATCAAAACAAAAGTAATTTGTAAAGTAGGAAAATAAATGTATCCAAACAATGTGTCTCTATCGTCCGCTCCTTCCGTGTGCCGCGGCATCTCGTTAACCCTGTGTGGAATCCCTGTGTGATCAGCTGTTGTCATTAGTCCTGCGTGTTTACTCCACGTTTCAGTTTGTCTCCCCAGTCCAGTCATTGTATTGTCCTTCTGCGTTTTGCCTGCCTTACCTGTAATAAAACCTCGTATTCTCCGATACCCTGATGTCTGCGCCTTTGTCTCCGTTCCATTATAAGAAATTTGAGTTCTAGTGAGTTTGAGAATTGAGGTACCACTGTATATCGATTTGAAAATGACAATATCTATATAAAAAGCTTTTAAAACGTTTTATTATATGGAGCAAATTTATTTAAGAAGAGTGTATCAAACTGATAGCCCTTCATATGGCTCAGCACCTGTGAAGCAGCTCTTGGTTTCAGAAAGGTTGGTGACCCCTGGCCTAGAGAGTGTGAGTCAGGGTAACCTCAGCATTACTGGCACAAACAAACTGGTGCTGGTCTCTCGTAGCTGCCAGATGTCTGGGCACCCCAAGTGTGAGAGAGAGAAACATCCAGAGCATGAGGGAGAGGGAACTTTACAACTGGAAAACTGAGAAAAGAGCCGCTCTCACTCGTGTGAAATACTGCCGTTTTAGTCTGGATTTCATCTGGATTCAAGTCCTGGTACTACTGGGGGTTACTTGGCCAAAGTAAAGATTGGGGCGTATACGTCCCTCCCAGAATTCCACCCGCAGGAACTGGGAGGGGCGAATACCCCCCCATATTTAACTTTACTTCATTTGTTTCCCCAAAAAATATACCTCTGCATTTGAAATTATTATTGTTAAGTTGTGGCCCACCCCCTCAATATAAATCATTCTCCTATGCCCTAGCATCCATATATACTCCAAAACACTTATCCTGGTCAATGGAATTCCACTAAAATTAATGCTCTATAGCTGTAGAAAACATATAATTTAACCTCATCATCATCCCAACCATTAAAGTCTGGGCCATTCAAATATTTTGTATGAATTATAATTACTACTAATGTTATGGTTCTTGAGAATAAGCCTACTGTCGCTTACACTGATATATGTTATTCATTTAGTTTTATGGCTTACAAACTAAGGCCATAAATCGGATGACGTTTGCTCTTTGCTCGAGGCCAGATGCTGGGGCTGACTCCAATGTTCCTGGGCTATGACAATCAAAGGGCGTGTCCACTCTGAGCACCGCCCTGGGGGGGCCTCATAGCTCTCTGCACAACCCTGATGGAGGGACCCTGGAGGCGGTGCCAGGATGGTCCTCCCTACAAGGCGGTTGCCGTGGAGACAGAACTCCCTTCACCAGTCCTGCAGCCTGTCTGACTAACTCTGCCTGAGGTCAAAACATTGCACTGTAAATGTTTTAAATAGGATTTATTCAAAAAAGCTTGAAATTGCTCACTATTTTACCAGGGCTCATATTATAAAGCCAGAACAGATTGGTTAAGACACAACACATCTATCTGTGGGATTCGAACCCACAACCCACTGACACCCTGTGAGGATACCACCAGGGATAGAAAGAAATACTTGCAATTCCTCTCCTTCCTTCGGACATCAACACCGAGCAGGTTTGCATGACAGAACCCTGGACAGGCTGATTGTGGGGGGAGTAGACAGGTATCGCTTCAGAGCCATCCGGTACATTGTGCACTCCAACGTGTCTCGCAGAAACGCTTCTAGGGTGAATGGACAGTATGAAGAGCTAAAGTGACCTGAGATGGAGGGCCGGGTTATCTTACTGAAGTCCTGAGTAATGGAAGCTAGCCAATTCCCCAGCAAAGGAGGGGGGAGGTGGGAAAGACAGGAAATGAACGCTCTCCCCATCCACCTCTTCAGGGAGGAGTTTTGTGATGGGTCTGGCAATCCCCCGGGTAGGTTTTGCCGATCGGGGGTGGGGGGGTGGGGTGGATCCTCCTCCGTAGATTTCACCAACCAGCGGACTGAAGCAAATTTCGAGGGCGGTTCAAACATGTAATTTTACTACCTCACTATGCCCCTGATAGGTAATTAAAAAAAATCTCAGGGGGTGGTAGGAGTTCAAACCCATTATTTTACTATGTGGCTACGTGACTGTACCCCTTGGCTTCCTGGTGCCCGGAATATTCTTTTAGAAACACTGGAAGACAACGAGGAGGAGGCTGTTCTATTTATATTACTCATATCTCTGATCCTTTCTCACTGCCAGTGTAGCCACTTCAAATATTATTTTTACATCAATGAAACTACCTATTTCACCAATGAAAATACCTGCAGATCACTTTTAACTAACAACTAATTCTTCAATCCATGCACCCACCACTCAATGGTACTTGGACACAATCCATACCCTTAACCACCACAAAGTCTGTCTCACATTGTGACGCTCCTTGCAGAAAGCTCTGTTTCTTGCCGATTAGTGCTCCATCTTTGTTTTCAGAAGTAAGGGAAGGACACAGTGTCGTTCAGATGACAGTCATGTCCTTTTAACAGCCAGTCTGTCCTCTGTCTGGAGCTGTTAGGGCTTACGGCCGGTATTGTTTTCCGGAACAAACAGTCAGCCCAGGACGGCTGGAATGTGACTAACACTATCCACACAGCCGGGCCCAGGTGTGCAGCCTGGCATCCATACTGGCATCACAGGCCTTGGCATTGCATCAATGAGCCACCCCCCGCCATTCCCCAAAGACGCAGCGATGAGGCATGGAGTAAGGGGCAGACGTCCCAGAGTCAGTCGCCTCTGTCTCCTCGTTAAAGTACGGGTACCTTCGGGGCATCGGAGATAAATCCGAATGACCGCCCACTTTGAGGGATTATTACGAGGTGGGATCCTGAGGATAACAGCCAGTAATGGCAAAGAGGGGCAGAGGAATCGATCGTTTCAGGCACTGAATTCTGATGAATTCTGATCATATAAGAATTAATTCAAAAACTAATAAAAGCTGGTCCATATATAGCTGTGTCCTGTTATAAAATAAAGCTATGTAGAATTGCATGGTAATGCTACACTGAAATTCTAGCCTAATAGAATGCACCTATTTAACATAAACCATAAACATACATTTATACATTCAGAACTACGTATAGGCATACATAGCACAGAGTGTAATAATGCTGGAGCAATAGAGGGTGACCTTTGACCTCAGTCCCCCTAAGCTATTTATGAACCTGTGCCCTTTATGGAGCGCCGACTATCTTTTCTCTGGTTTTCCGTCCTGATCCCACACTCCAGAGGCCCTAATTCTTATGCTGCACCAAATTCCTTAAAAAGCTTTAGGGTTTATCCTTTCATGTGAGTCGGCTGAAGACATACCTCGCCGTGAAATACAGATGCCGGCGCCAGGCCACTCTCACCATCCAAACACCGGCTGTTCACTATTTTGCAGCGTTTTTGGAAAGTTCATTATTTATGTTCCACACATCCTGGCTTTAGGTCCAGCTGTAAACAACATGAATTTATTATCATCTGTTGCTATGTGATAATGAAGCGGAAACCACAGCAGCAAAGTTCTGAGGTCCCTGTGTGTGTGTGTGTGTGTGTGTATGTGTGGGGGGGGGGGTCTGTTTTTCTGGTTGTAAACAAAGTACGCGTCATTCTGCGTGCGGCGAAACCATTCGCCCTGAGATTAGGCGGCCCCCTTCCCAACAACGGGTGGCGGCGCATCTACTTTTAGTCTTCACAGGAAAAACAACTCTGCCTCCCACGGCAAGCTCAAACTTCTCGGATTCTTCGCTCGCTCTCTGCCCTCGGAGACACCCCCGGGCAATCAGCTCGACGCGAGAACTCCAGCTACCCGACCAGGCATCCTAGGTACCTTGTGCTTGCCGTATTTTTCAAAGTAACCTCTGCGAGATGGTGCGTGGATATGAAAGCTCTACCGAGGGCTTGCACACAGTCCAAATCCCAAACTGCATTCCTCGAATGGCAGCTGTGATGTTAGCACCCTGCAGGCCGCATCACAAACGCACAACCTCCCATGTGAACAAGCGGGACTTGATTCACCACATTCACCTTCATAAAGACCTTCCTCCGACCACCCTTCCAATGGCCTGCCATCCGTGACTCTGCCGGGAGACCGGTGACGTCATCGTCCCAGCGTTTTGCCTGCAGACCCCTCCATGCGGCGAGAAGAAAACATCCTGGCTAGCTCTACAGAGCCCAGGCACGCTAAAGACTCACACAACTGTAACGGATATCCATTACTGTGAGTGCCGCTGGCAGGGAGGTGAAGGTAGCATCATACGTCTTAAGTCTACATACAAAGAAACGGAAAGCAATCTTAGGGCTGTAGCACAAGCAAGAGAAGAACTTGTTGTCTTAACCTTGGTAGCCGAGCTAGTAGTTTTTATGCTGATAGAAACACACCCACTTTTACACACTATTTACACCCCTAACTCTGAACTTGTGAGGCTACCCTGCTGGCCACTGAACCACCATAACAGAGATGATAACAGCAACAGTAATAATTTTAAAGCAGGCTTTACAATATGGTACCAATATATAAATTATTAATGTGATATCTAATCCCTGATATGTTTAACATTCATCTTGGGATTAATACTATAATCTTTTTCAAAACCGACTAAGATGTAAGCTCCCTCATTAATGGACCTGATGTGGGAAATCTGCTGGATACTCCTACAATCCTTGGGGTAGCACTCTGCTTACTAAAATCTCAAAGCACTTAGTTCCTATAGTGTGCATCAAATAGGCCGACACCCACTGAGGGAGTTGGGTGGGGCCACCTGGAGAAGACCCGCCCCTGTATTGATGAGCCAATCACAGACTAGCCACCCGTGACCCCACGCTTCATTCACTGTTTGATTTCCATTTTGTTATCTGCATAAACCTGCTGGGGTCGAAGAATGGTCGACAGAGTGCAATTTTTCTCTTCTCGTGGAAGCCGCACGATGGCAGGCTCAGTGCCGACGCCATCCATCACGCATGGAGGCAGCACGCCAGTCTGGAAAACTCCCTGGGATGCGGATTTCATTCAGTGCACTCTGGCCCCCCTGGAAAGGTGTGGGCGTCTCAGCTGATTAAATTTCACTGCAGTGCAGCACAAAAACACTTTCATACAAACGCGGGAGGAACCGGCGAGACCTACAGATGATTTTACACGCACGGACAACAGAGACGAGATGATTAAGCAGCAGTTGTGTAATTATTATGCACCGGAACTGTGCATGTGATGCAGGCGACATTCCGACACAGTGCCAGAGATTATGCAAAGCACGAATAGCCACAAGTGAACACCCACCTCCCGTTGCCACACGGGGTTGATGGTGTTGCAGGCCACGCCTGACCTCTTTTCTTGGCCGTGATGGGGCAGGGAGGGGAAGATGCTGTGCTTGCCTGGCTGCACAGAGATCTTCAGGTATGGGTCGGGGTTGAAGAACATGCCCTTCTTCAGCCCGACTGCCTGGAGATCTGGACGGGGGACAAAGAGCAGAAGGTCTCAGCATGACCTGATGGTGCATTAGGAGGCAGGGCAGGGCGGGGGAACGCAGACACTGAAAAGACGAGGCATTACATCGTTCTCAAAACTGTCACACTCCACAAATACGAGAGCCATTCCCCCAGCTGAGTACGATTCCACCCTCCCCAGAAGGAAAAACCAGAAACTGCACTGACAGGGATGTTTTTTACCAAAAAAAATGATGCTGATACTCAACCATAAATACACAAAAATTGTAAGTAAAAACAGAAACCTGGAAGTAGTGAGTTAACCGAGGACACATCCTTCATACTATATGACAATACAAGTAATACATGAGAACAAGGCTTGGGTGTATCAAATTTTTCGTTCCATCACACTGTCCAAAAATTACACCACAGAAAATGAAACTGCCGGTATATTCAAAAGCAATGCTATCGTGATATTTAGAAATCTTGGCGATAATATTTTCTGAAAAAAAATAAAAATACCACGATATGCCGTATTACTGCGATACCTCAAAAGCAGTCAGATGTCATGCGGCAGTGCAGTGGTACAATACAGGCTTCCTGCACCAATGGACATAGCATGTAGCATGAACAGAGAGCCTCGCCACATGTGGCTTTTTCACATGTACTACGACCTCTACTATAAAAGGCCGCCCCCAGGCATGTAAGAGGCCCATAATCCTCTGCTCTCGTGTCACATGGGCTGAGGGGAGGGTGGATGCTGGAATAGGGGGAAGCAGATCCAATTTCCATGACTATTTACAAAGTATAGGGTCACATTGGGCCTGGAGCCTATCCCAGGAGGCAAAGCTACACAAGATCGGGTATCTCACACATAAACTCATGGTAATTTACACACATTTTTTACACATTTTATTTATTTGGCAAACGCTTTTATCCAAATGTCATACGTTTTGAGAATGCAGGGTCAGACGACCCCTGGAGTAATTTGGGGTTAAGCCCTTGCTCAGGATCAACGGTGACATCACTCTGCAATTCGGACTAGTAACCCCCCCCCACAACCATATGGCAATTAAGAGACCAGTCCATGTAAGTTGCACATTTTTTAATCCGCGGGAAAGAGAAGCACCCAATGACTTAGAACATGAAAGCCCTACACACATAGTGAAGGTGGAGAAACACACCAGCAGCCCCACAGCAGTGAAAGTGCTACCCAGTGAGCCACCGAGGAGCCTCTCCCAAATAAGCCGACCTAGGAAGCCACGAAGAAAGGAGCCCAGCATCTCGGGCATGTCTATCGAAGCTCGGCATTCTGGCAGCTATGGGCCTTGGCCTCCGTCGGATCGCACCGAAGCCCGCCCTGGCACGCCGAATTCTGAGCACGCCGAATTCTGTGCACGCCGAATTCTGTGCACGCCGAATTCTGACCACGCCGAATTCTGTGCACGCCGAATTCTGACCACGCCGAAATCTGTGCACGCCGAATTCTGACCACGCCGAATTCTGTGCACGCCGAATTCTGAGCACGCCGAATTCTGTGCACGCCGAATTCTGAGCACGCCGAATTCTGAGCACGCCGAATTCTGTGCACGCCGGAATCTGAGCACGCCGAATTCTGAGCACGCCGAATTCTGTGCACGCCGAATTCTGAGCACGCCAAGCAGAGTCACTTTCAGCACCGCTTAAAGATTCATGTGAAGGAATACCTTACACCACATTTTGTTGGCAAAATTCAGAGAGGCTGCCTTTCATCATAATTCATAATAAGACTTTTTTTTCCATGTTTTTGAATTATAAATGAACTGGGAGAGTATTTAACATTAATCACCTGCAGATAAACTTCAGTCTAGATAACACTGGGCTTTTCATCTACTTTCAGGCCTAAGTGCTGTAACTAAACTTGTTTCTTTGGCAAATGCTGCACTTGAAAGCACAGAAATCGTGTTCTGGGTTATGATTCCTTTTGTGATATCGTCCTTACCGTGTGACTGATGGTGGGACAGGGAACATATCAAAAGTTTTCAGGGGGACATATAAATCACTAAGCTGACCATGAACATTTAATTATGAAGATGAAGTTGTGAGCATAGACTTCATTGGTTGGTGGTGGTCATGGAGCTGTTTACTTGAAAGTGGTTGGTCATGGAGCTGATTGGTGAAGAGTAACCGAAGAAGCTGATTGGTAAATTGTTGCTTCAGGCTGGAATAACAATAGATGATAGGAAAGGTGTAGATCTCTTAGATTCCAAGGAACTCATCAACTAAATGAGATGGCAGGGGATGGGTGGGTGAACGCTAGAGGGTGGAATCAGTAAAGAAAACACGGCAGTGCTTGTTAGAGCAACTTTGTATGCAGGCTAGAAAGGCCACACACCCCAAGGCTTGTAAATTCACCACACTGAGACAAGCAACCTTGACTAATCACGAGAAATGGCAGACACGCCGCCTGCGGTACAGCCACTCTCCCCCTGTTGCCTTTCCACTGTTTCCCTCATTAAATTGCAAACAGAGGTAGCTGAGAAGAACAAATGATTCAGTTACACTGCATTTTCAAGGTGGCAACACCATATAGGAACGAGTGTCCCTTCTCTCTGTAAAAGCTGGTTGGTGGCCATAAGTGACTATGAACAGGGGTGAACATGTTTTATGGTGTGGAGCATAAGAGGGCCCAGAATTCATACAGAAGAGCCAACATTATCAATAGCCAATGATATGTTTTGAATCACTAAATGACAGGGGAGGCAGCCAATCAGCTTCCAGCTGAGATCAATGCCCTTGTGGCCACACCTCTGTTTATACCCCCGACTATAAATTTGAGAGGCTTTTCCCTTTACTATAATCATGGTCAAGTGAGAAATGCACAGCATGGGGTTTTAGCAAATGTTTATAACTGAGAAGAGCATCTGAGTGTCCGTCAATCCTGTGAGCGCGCGACGAAAATAAGTTGCTCTTTTGACGCAGTATGTGGAAACACCAAGCTTCCATCTGTGGTTGGGGGCGTGAAGTTTGACAGAGTGCCCCCCCCCCACCGGGAGAATACCATGGTAACGATATGACACTGCCTTAGAAACAGAGCACAACAAAAAGCACAACTTAAGCCCGAGAAGCAGAGGAAAAACCTGCAGGCGCATTCAATGCTGATGGTTGATATAACACCGATTAAATCTCCACATCACCTATTGCCATCCTAATGCTTTTCAGAAGCCTTTCTGAAGCCATTAGCGCCCATTTCATATGCCTCTAGCAACAGATAGCGCCACATGGGTCTAACCATTCTCTTAAATTAATAGCTATAAACTTAGTAGGAAACATTTTCATGGCATAATCTTAATGCCAAAAATTATTTTTATATAGGTCTCTCACCACTGATTCACAGACGCAAACTGTGAGCTACAAAAAAAACAAAATAGATAGTTCCAGAAAGATGGATGATGAAATAAACTGCATAATAGGCAGATCTAGCTTTTTTTTGCTTTGAAAAGACCAAAGTAAATCATCATCGCTCATTCCTTTTCGTCTCCTTGGCCTACATCGTCTCAGAAACGTAGCACACGCACAGAAACTATACACACAGCAGTAAGCACCGGGCAACCATGGACACAGAGTAGCTTGTAAGGCAACGGTCTTGAAATATCAGCCCAGGGCTTGGTCCAGCCCACAACCTGTTTTTTAATCATTAAAAAATCATGTCTGCCAATCAATCATTTTCTTGAGAAAAAACATCATTCTGCTAATTTATACTAATTTACAATATGCAAATACAATGAGACCCCCAGGTGACTAATTGTACAATCCCCCAGGGCTGGACTGGCCATCTGGCATACCGGGTAATTTTTTGGTGGGCTGCTTAGCCAGATTTGCCATGGTGCTGCAGAGGACCCCAGAGTCCAAATCTTAATCCCAGTCCAGCCCTGCACCCCCCCCCTCCCTTTCCAGCTGATTGGTATGTTTTACCGACAGGAACCCTCCCCCCCGGTTTCAGTGGCTAGAAATTCCCCTAACGCAGGAGTGGGCAAATTATTGGGATAACCTGTAGGTCAGCTGTTCAAACCCAGGTGTGAGGACTCTTCAGCCGATCAGTCCTCTAATTAGAAATCCAATAAGGGAGTTACAGAAAAAAACTGAATAAAACCGCCCACCCCTACCCTAGGGCTTGGCCTCCCCCAGTTACTTAAGTTTTACACCTCTGCTCTTGCCGCGGCACAACCTGAAACGTCAAGGACTCCCCCGACGGTGAACCAGGCGGGATGGGTGCTCACCTGACAGGGAGAAGCTGATGAGTCTTCGGCTGCCGCGGTTGGATGGGACGTCCCCGCTGGTGATAGGCTTCAGCACCTGCGTGGGCCGCAGAGGGCATGATGAGGCAGGAGGGGGAGAGAGAGACTTAAGGAGACACCGACGGACCAATCAGCTGCATCCACTCTGCTCCACCCCCCACGTCCTGTGACTGGCTACTTATGAAACCTATTATCTTCGTCAAACGCTGCATCTTGGGGCCTCGGCTAATGGGCCTCATTGGGGCCACGGGGCTCATTATCCATTGGCTGTCCAGGAATGGGCTAAGAGGGTGAGGTCTCCCCAGAGGATGGATACCGTTTCTGACCCATCGTGAGCAGGCTGACCTGGAGAGCGTTCAGTTTGTACGGCACCCAGTTTCTGTAGTGTGACCCCCAAAGAAAGGGCAGCACAATTCAACTATGTTGCAGCTCCACCTTTGCCTTCTCTTCTGAATGTTCAGCACAGATATTTCGGCAGGGGATTCTGCATCCAAGAGAGAGTGGGTGACTGAGCCAGGCCTAGCCCAAGGCATAAGCAAACTATGAGGCTGCTATGGGCCCAGGAGCCACTAGGGGGCACCCCATCTGGCCACTCTGTCAGAATGGGAAGATGACAAATGACAAGTAGGTTAATCGAATTTTTATTGGGGCCCCAAAAAGGGCTGGTTTGGCCCCGGACAGAACACTCTCAATTCAGCGCTCTCACTGCATCCCTGTACCTTTAAGTGCTGATGGGTGGGCAAATTGATCTCTCCTCTTTTGAAACAACTTCCTGGTTAAATGCAGGGGACAAAACACGGTGCATCCAAAGGACCCAGCACATGTGCAAACTGTGCATGATGTTTATGCAAACCGCAGAGATAGAAATGTGTGATTTCCTTTAACAACATTAATTTATGCGTTTGATTAAAAGATAAATAAATAAATAATAAATACATTTTAAACTGACGTGTGTTCAGGAAAGAGCTGTTATGTACCAGATAATAATAATATAGTATTACATCAGCTGATTTTCACATAACTAGAAACCACTTAAAATTTAATTCTGCAAGGGTGGCCCATGTAGAACACAGGTTTGTTAACCCAGGTGGGACAAGCACACCGACAATGAAGCATTGCACTCCTTAAGGTGGTCCTTAAGGTGGTCCTTAAAGTGGTCCTTAAGGTGGTCCTTAAGGTGGTGCCTGGCATGATTTATCAAGGAGGATGACCTTTCAGTAACAGCTTGGCCCTCTTCAATGGCGGCATTTATGCAACATAGTGGCACAATTTTCTCTTTGCATAATTCAATTTACAGATGGACTCATTTACACATTGCTTTTCCATCTCTCCATTTAATTAACATTTTTACTCATTGACAGATTATGGCTATTTAGGAAAAAAAAGTAATTTCTCACAAAAATGTCCCTCCCCCACACACAACACGATCTGCATAACACTGGAGGTGTTGTAGGCCTACTGTAGTTGATTACTTATGATCCGCTCAACATAGGAGGAACCTACTGGACAAAGTGGAAAAACTGAGCCCTTGTGGAGTATACCATTCCTGTTCGGAGGGGGGGGTGTGACAAAATAATATCCATACACCAAGCTCTGAAGCCGAACAGTGCAGGTTCCAATCAAGTATCTGTATGCATATCTTATTGTCTAAGAGAAAGAGAAACACCTAAAAAGGTGAAACTGTATAAAACCACTGCTCTATGGTAACACAATATAAAAACAACAAAGGTAAACCCAAGTGCCCAGCTGGGGGGACAAAGTCATATGGCGAGACTGGGGACGGCCTGACAGGGGTTTTGAACACCCATACAGTAAAAGACACGCATAGAATCGCAATCTGTGCTTATATAATACTGCTAATCATTTTCTTGATGCATTTCATTATGGTAATTCCTTACAATTTATTAATTTATTATACTATATTTATTATGTCGGTTGTGAAATATTGCATTTCTCCCTAGGATCAATAAAGTTTCTTTTATCTTTATCTTAGTAATATTTCGCAATATTTCACAATATTTCTCAATGAAATTCAGTAAAAAAAGAAAGCAATATATAAAAACAAAGCAGTTTTTTACCACGGGCCATCGTTCAGAAGAAGGAAGCCCCAGAAAGACAGGCAAGCTGGAGGATGTGGAAATGTCCCCCTAAACCTGGCTAGACAGAATCAGTCAAAGATGCCCATGTGTGTCCTTGGGGCCAAGATACCCATGTCGACACGCTTTCTGGCGAATCATAACTGCAAGTAATATGCGTGTTAAGCATCAACACAGATTTGCAATCAATAAGAGTTCTAAGCACTTGTGTGTCTTTGATAGCTATGTGACATTCAAGTAAAACATTACAATAATTATTTCAGTAACGAAAAAAAAACGGATCGATTCAGAAATCTGGTCAAAGTGCCACTGATATGATTACATCAGTTCAAAACAATTTAAATTTAGAAGCAAACTGGTCAAAAACTGACAGAGCTGTCATGAATTTATGCAGTGTTGGTACTAGCATTGTATATTTTAGGTAATATCTTTTCATGCTAAGATGTTCTGACTGACTTCAATTACAGTACCTACAGTCTCAGATGGTTACTTCAAAAATAGGGCAGTTCATGTTAAATCTATAACATGTACAATCAGATCTGAACTGAATGATATTTTCATCAGATCGTATAGAATGACTGCTGAATCGATGCATGTCTGTTCCTTATGTTTTGCTGTATTTTTTATGCTGTAACGTAATCCAAGTATCTGAATGAATATCTTATTGTCTGAGAGAAAGAGAAACACCCAAAAAGGTGAAACTGTATAAAACCACTGCTCTATGATGACACAATATAAAACCAACAAAGGTATTTGAAATTCCATCTTAAAATTTAAAAAAATTTGCTTCGAGCTCAGGCAGTGCGAGCACGAATATACTATAAATACAGAAAAACACCCGGAGCTAAGGATTTACCCTGAGGCTTGTGTATCACACAGGAGACATGGAACCTAATATCAGAATCTAAATACCCCCCTCCCCCACGGCCCGGTTCTCATGGTACGTTCCATTTGTTCTAATTCAAACTCATTCCCCTGGTGTGAGGCAACAGTGCTACCCATTAAACCACCATGCCACTAAATCATGGTAAAATTTCAGAACAAAATTAAATACTTAGACAAACAAAATGTCTAAACCTCTGTGCTGAAATTCCAAATTGAATGTTTGTGGTATGTTCACCTTTGAAAGGCAACAGCAACTCAAACCGCTGACACATCTCCTATATTGGCTGACTGAGGCACAGCAGGGGCAGCCAATCACAGCTAATCCCTGGAAACACATGTTAGTCAGCTGCTAAAGGTAAACAGCCAGTCTTGAGCAGTTAGAGACGAGAGCCTTAGGTATCCGCTTAAGAGTGACATTAATAGGCCAAAAGAAGGTGGTCTCTGTTTGTTGAACTTGAATCCCAATTGGGACTGAGCCAGGTAGACGGGACAAAGAGTACATCACTGTCAATATGGCCCTGACATTTCTCCCAGGGGCAATCTATTACTACAAAACTACACACCAGCAATTTCCAGACTATATTCTCCACAGTAGACCTCCACTCATATGTTCTGAACTGAAAGAAGAAGAGGCAATTCACAGCTCATTTACTTTAAGCCTAGAATAAGCTGATAAGGAGCAATGAGATCATACAGTAAGGTAACCCTGGCCCAGAGTAACTCTCCCACTAGAATCCACATTTTCGACCAGGGGGAAACTGTTTGAAACCAAAAAAACCTACAAAAAATACACCTCCCAAAACTAGGTACCTAAAAACAAGGAGCAATTCATTCCTTGTAAATCTTTCACCTGCAAAGTTTAAACTCCAAAATTCTGGGAATTCTGCTGGTTAGCTGCAGATAGCTGGGATCACCAATCAATAGCCTTCGTCTGCAAGTCACCTCATAAAAGGCCCATAAAAGGTTCAGGACCATATATCAGGAACTACCTCCCACTGACTAATGTTATAATCAATGCACTTAGCAAACACTTTAGTTAAATGGAATTTTACATTTAAATATAATAGTACAATGTTACAAGGTTGGGGCTGGAACAAAAAATAAAAGGAATTCTCTCATTAAAAACCAAGGTCCTTGCGTATTATGCTACCAAAATGTGTTTTAAGTAAATCACTCGGCTACCAAAACAGAATTTTATCAGTAATTTCCCCTTTCGTCTCAACATTTAACAGTTTTAACAGGTGGATTCCAGTGAATGCACAATTCATTTTCAATATTATGAGACAGGTCTGCCTTTGGCTTCTAGAAAATTACATCTGGGGGTGGGGGGTGATACTCACCGTTGTGGCTACGTTCTTCACCGTCACGCTGGGTGTGGTCGCTCTCAGCGCGCCGCTAACCCCGTGGTAATACTTAAAGCAGATCTTCGTTTCCGCTGGCAGGAGAAGAATCAGATTTAGCCAGAGGTGTCCGATTCACTTCCACGATGTGACACAACGTTCTAGATGACAAAGGCGCAACAGCAAGGAAAAGGTCTGGAGTGCAATTTCCCAGGAGAGGCCAGTTGTCTTGGGTACTATATGGTCCTTGCTTTGGGAGAACTACTATTAACTGGTAAGTTCTAGTCCTACAGGTTATGAAAGAAAAAAACATTCCAAAATTTCCCCCTGGGATCAATGATGTCCGTATTAATCTTAAACTTAAAACAGAGAACCAATGCAAAGGATTGGAAAAAGTATTTATGATTACATCACAACATGATTATGATTACATCATAAACGGTTTCCCAGCAACGTCAATAGTGCTTTAAGTGGACAAAGTCTGTGCTTGGAGAGCAACGTCCCGATAGACTGGAAGAGGGAGTTTTAACAGTAGGACACATTATACCCAGGGGTGCTCGACAGAATTAAAGTCCATGAGAGAAGGATACACAAAGATGTGCACTAATATGTAACACATATACCTGAATAAAGTGTGGTGACTGACTTTTACTGGGTCATTGGGCAGTGGACCATTTCAGAGGGTAGTGTTGTAAACTAACGTCTCTAGGGCCGCAAGGCTCAATGCCTTTTACTACCATCTCTTGGGTTCTCCTTTTAGTGACGAAAGACCCGTGATTTAGGGATGACGACTGCTCTCTGTGGTTCTGTATGTGTGCTCTCCTTTCTGGGGTGCCCCTTGTTCTGTCCCCTGCATTTCCTCATCCATGCTCAAAGCTTGCCTCAGGCTTGTATTAAAAAAGTCATTACAGAAAATGGAGGGATACATTTTTCTTTAAAGAAACCGCCCACCAACAAAAAATACTCATTACTTTGTATTGCTCCAGCTGGCAAATGCTAACCTCTGCAGTGGATGTTTAAAATAAAGCCAGCTTCCGGATCACAGAAATGAATATCCGTATCCTGAATAGATCCTGTTGATAGGGATGTGGGTGTTTTTGGTACAGAATTCTAGTGTGAACTCCATGTGCTAAATAAAACCCATGAAATTGCAAAAATAGACATGTAACCGTTCTGGGGAGGCTGAAGGAAGCTGCGATCCTGACTGCTCCAGTTTCTCCGTCTCTCAGAATAACCCGGAGCCGGCACGCTGTCACATCACGAACGGGGACCCGTCTGAGAGAAATGCCACTGTCCTCCCGAGACAGATCACTTACGCACAAAACTCCTGGAGACACGTTTCATGCAAACAGCTTCGGCCAAGTTTAATGATTTATTCAGAGTGTACCGTAAACCCTGCTACTGCGCTCGACACACGGGCATCTCTGAATCACCTGTAATGTGGCTGTGTGTGCCCTGTGACAGACTGGCATTCTCTCTACGGTGCCCTACGGTGCCTGAAATAGGCTTCAAATCTCCAGGGAATAACCACATAGGAGATGGGTGGATGAACAGTATTATTTACTTCAATATTAGCTAAAGACACTCTAGATCCCAGCACTTTACAAAGTTTAAGGAAACTAGAGATCCTGAGGGTCAGGTTAATTTAATTTGTTAATCAGATTTGCCATGATACGTACACAAATATATATATCTGACCAAAAAAACAAGGACAATACAGATCCTTCTAGTAAATTTTCAAGGCTGAGGTTCTGATAGAATTTTACCATTCCCAGCATGCTTTGGGTTTTCCATGGATCGAAAGCAAGGAGACTTTTGGGGGAATCTGTTGTTAGGTCTGGGCTTATTCATTTCGCATCACATCTAGAGAAACAAGGAATGATTTTATACAGGTTATAAATAAAATATTAAAGTCTGAGAAGCTTTTACAGCTTCTGACAGTCACCTATACCAGCAGCCTGGTGAGCTGGGATCACTGGTAGTATTTCTGAGTACCGAATACTGAAATTTAGGCAATGTTTCTTATTCTATCGCTATGCTGGTTCACGTGGTGAGGCTGAACTAATTTCAGGCTATTTCGGACACACAGGACACATGCCAGCACACGTTGAAGTGTAAATGAAAACTTACTCGTGTCACATATATTTGAAATGACTTGTGAAACATAATATCCATCTATTCATCTTCTATACCTACTATACCTACTCCTCGTGCATAGGGTCCTCACCCAATTCAATAAGCCACAGGCACATAGCAGTTAATAATCAAGCATGGGGCACCAACCCATTGCTAGGGAGACATATAAAATAGTGATTAAAAAACATATCAAATAAATACATTTAAATACCTGAACATTATCAAACCAAAGATCACATTCCAGGAAACACAAATTCAAAGTCATAGATAATATTTGATCCATCAACCCAATTTCCACTGCTGCACAACCACTCATGGTAAGCCTGGAGCCTGTACCAGGCAGCACAGGGCTCACCTGAGATGGGATGCCAGTCCAGTGCAGGGCACACCCAGGATGAGATGCCAGGCCGCATAGGGCACACTCGGGATGGGATGCCAGGCATCACAGGGCACACCCGAGATGGGATGCCAGTCAGCACAGGGCATGCCTGGGATAGGATGCCAGGCAGCACAGGGCACACCTGGGATAGGATGCCAGGCTGCACAGGGCACACCTGGGATAGGATGCCAGGCAGCACAGGGCACACCCGAGATGGGATGCCAGGCAGCACAGGGCATACCTGGGATGGGATGCCAGGCAGCACAGGGTACACCCAGGGTGGGTTGCCAGGCAGGCAGCACAGGGCACACCTGAGATGGGATGCCAGTCCAGTGCAGGGCACACCCAGGATGGAATGCCAGGCCGCACAGGGCACACCTGGGATAGAATACCAGGCAGCACAGGGCACACCTGGGATAGGATGCCAGGCAGCGCAGGGCACACTCGGGATAGGATGCCAGGCAGCACAGGGCATACCTGGGATGGGATGCCAGGCATCACAGGGCACACCGAGGGTGGGATGCCAGGCAGCACAGGGCATACCTGGGATAGGATGCCAGGCAGCACAGGGCACACCTGGGATAGGATGCCAGGAAGCACAGGGCACACCCGGGATGGGATGCCAGGCAGCACAGGGCATACCTGGGATGGGATGCCAGGCATCACAGGGCACACCCAGGGTGGGATGCCAGGAAGCACAGGGCACACCCGGGATGGGATGCCAGGCAGCACAGGGCATACCTGGGATGGGATGCCAGGC
>JABFDZ020000037.1:12459198-12470825 GCA_019775955.2 Pollimyrus isidori
GATGCCAGGCATCACAGGGCACACCCAGGGTGGGATGCCAGGCAGCACAGGGCACACCCAGGGTGGGATGCCAGGCATCACAGGGCACACCCAGAGTGGGATGCCAGGCATCACAGGGCACACCCAGGGTGGGATGCCAGGCAGCACAGGGCACACCCAGGGTGGGATGCCAGGCAGCACAAGGCACACCCAGGATGGAATGCAAGGCAGCATATAGGGCACACTTGGGATGCCAGTCCAATGCAGG
This sequence comes from Pollimyrus isidori, assembly GCA_019775955.2. NCBI lineage: Eukaryota > Metazoa > Chordata > Actinopteri > Osteoglossiformes > Mormyridae > Pollimyrus > Pollimyrus isidori. The sequence continues at coordinate 12,459,446 of JABFDZ020000037.1, forward strand.
GCACACCGTCACAAAACATGATCATGGTCATGTTTGCTGGTCAGGCTCATTGGGACTCCAGTAGCTAATGGCAGGCAGCACATTACCCTGAGCTAGGGTATAGTCTGCAGGGGGTGCCAGTCCATCACAGGGCACACACTCAGCACAATCACACAGTACATCCATCTTTGGACTCTACAGGAAATCTGCACGAAGACTGAGAACTTCAAACATCAACCCTGGAAATGTGAGGTCACCAGGCTGGCCAGAAATCCAGGGAAATATCCTAGAATATAAACACGTTGCACACCCTTCTGCGGAAGAACTGAAACAAGTTGTCACACACACATGCATGCAATGGCCGGGGACCTGCTAGTCTGCACAGCCAACAGGACAGAGGCTGTGATGGATTGGCTCCCTATCCTGGGTTATTCCCATACATTTTTTATCCAGGTCCTAAATCCAGACCAAAGGTGATAAATATGAATTAATACTCTTAACTTCTTAACTGTGTTCAATCTGTCTGCAACTTGTGCACAAGGGCAGACTTCATATTTAAATATGACTGGAAGGTGGCTAGATGTCATTGAAGCTAGAAGCAGACAGACCTGTGTTTAGGTGAAAACACAGAACAGGTGTAGGGCGTTAGACTGACTGTCAGTTTTATTTGACTCAGCCTGAAGGCTATTTTTATAGCGCTCTCCTTTGAGTATTTCACCCTCACTTTGTGCTGTAAAGCACAGAAAGCAGCCGAGAGATGGCATATTAACAAACCAGAACCTTGCAGCACTGGGGATTTCACACAAGCTGTGACGTGACCACTTACGCTCTGCGAAGTATGAGCAGGAATCGATCCTCCACACGATCTGGCCCCTGTGGGAGCCGTTCACCCCGCGGTTCTTGTAGTCCAGAAAGTTCTCTGACAGAACCTCATCTGGAAAATGGGACAGACACACACATACACACAGACTCAGAGCCCCCATCTGTCTGTCTTGTGCTTTTAATTCTCTATTTTTGTTTTTCAAATGAGGAGACACTCAATACATTAAAGTATAAAGTAACGGGAATGCAGTTCGTGGCTAATATGAAAAATAAACTCAGAGGCACTAATGTCGCAGACGCCTCCGAAATACACCCAGGTCCTCTGCAGAACTGCTGTCATTCTGAGGCCCAGATACATAACGACTCGAAGATGGGGGACATCAAGGAAGCTCCTTATCACCCCACACTATTATCAGTGTTGCTGGAGTGTGGCGTTTCCACCAGGAAGGACGCTCATTAGCTACAAATGGTTCACACAGAAACAGCGTGAAAGAACTCAAAGCTGAATCAGCGGTGGGGAAAGGGCTCCAATGAAACATACGACATGACCCAGACAGAGGTACAGTAATGAGGAAGGCTACACTGGCCTTAATCTGTTTGAGGACAGTCAAATAGATTATAGATGGGGAGGTTTACTATAATGTACGTACTGTAGTTTTTTTTTCGTACCTTTTCTGTGGTTTTTTCCCAAGGCGGATTAATTTATCTGTAGGTCCTAGGCTGACATCAGCACACATGTTGCCGATTTCAAGATTCAAAGAATTTATTGTTATGTGCTCGTGGGAGTTCTACTTTTACACGGAAGTGTTCACAGGGCAGAAAGAAAAACAATTGGTTGAGAGAGACAGAGGTAGCTGCAAGCGACTAGAGGAAGCAGGACCAACCAATCCAATGTCTTGGCCCTGCCTCCTCAAGTTGCTTAAATCTACCTCCACGACAGTCTGATTGGTTATCTTTTTGAACCAATCATTTTTCTTTTTTCCCTCAGTACAGTTTTGTGTACGGAAAACTCCCACATAGACAGTAAACAGGCAGTTATAGTATGCAAAGTAAGTCTTACTCTTCTTGTCCTTCTGGCTTCCAGTAAATACAAATTAACCAAAAAAAAACAAAGATCTCAAGTACAAATTAAGATGTTTTTAGTAAGCCAACAAATGGACTTACGATAACGACAATAAATATATAGCCAGTATTTTAATAACCAATCCATTTTTCATATGGAAAGGGGTTTACTGGTTTTGCCAATGGCCCCAGAGTATAACCTAAGCCTGTGCATTAATCCGCCCCCAGGAATCTTACTTTTCAAGTGAATCTGCTGCAAAGCCAGGCCATGATCTGCCGCCTTACCGATGAGGTACATGCCAATCCAGTCGCCGGCATCCACCTCCTCCTTGATGTCCCAGCAGAGCACGATGTCCTGCGATTGGCCGATGGTGCAGACGCAGCTGCTGACCGTGAGGGTGGAGCGGCTGTCGCAGGTCACCAGGTCGGCGTCGCTGGTGGAGCGCGGCAGGGTGGCCCCGCCTCCGCCGCGGGCCTCGCCGTTGTGGTACTGCTCGGCGTTGTAGCTGTACCGCGACGGCTCCTTGCAGCGCCGCCGGTTCTGGGAGCCCCGCGTGGGCGACGCCATCGCCGCCAGGCCCAGGAACCTGTTCTGGTACAAGTTCTGGGAGAGAGCACGGGGAAGGCGTCGCAGGTGAGGCAAAATGGATTCAGGGGTGCTGTAAAGGTTAGGATGACTCCTCGGGGACTCCTGAGTGACAGGGCTGCAAAATTTGGAACATGATTGGACTGGTCTGAGTTGGGGGCCCAAAATGATAAGCTGTCATGGGACCAGTCAGGCTACTCATGGTCTAACTATGAAATAATGAATGATGCAGCCCAGGATAACACAGGTAACTGTCCTGTCTAACAAATACATTCTGCATAATAGGTAACCGGACATCGAACACTAGGCATAATGTTAAAATATAACATAACATAAAACTGTCCGGGACAATAAGACAGGAAAGGTACGATATGCTTAGCTAAGCGTGTGTCACTCGCTCCCCGGGCGGTTCTAGGAGTTTCCATTCGGTTACGTTCTAAGTGCTCCGAAAGGGTTACAGACCATCCCGTCCGTCCATTATGTGGGCTCTCATTCAGCATAGCCTGAAAAAGACTAAGCCAGGCACCCAGCAGCTTGGAAGAGCGCCAGATTGCGGCAGATGCTGATGGTGTGTGTGTGTGTGTGTGTGTGTTCCTGTACGGCACATGCTCTTACAAACTCGAGACAGCCATATAAATTCATGATACATGGCCGAGAGGGAGACGGGTTTTGCTACGAGGCCTCCAGTACCGGCAAAATCCACAAAATGAGAATGCAAATGAGGGGAGCAGCACAGCTTGGACATGGCGCCAGATACGGGGAAGACATTTCCCCATTTCTCGCTTTGTTATCCTCTCATCCTGCACACAGAGAGGCAGGAGAAAGTATCACATGATCCTCAGGACAAATTTAGTCTCCCTCCAGAAACTTTGATTAGCACAGTGCAATAAACCCAAATAAATGCCTGTCCTGCCCGTGTCTGGATTTGTTTACTGTCGCTTGTTAAGCTCCATGACCCCGACTGTGCCTATCTGGCCTGCCTCCACGCAAAAAAAACAACCAGCTGCCATAATGGAAACTGACAGGAACAACACACTAGAAAATAAACCAATATACTTCTATGTAGTGTAAGATAACACAATAATACAACGTCAAACATAGAGGCAGGAGAGGAAAGGTATGATATGCTTAGCTAAGCATGCATCAGTAGATGCAGGGGCAGTTCTACAGTATGTGTGTGGGGGAATAAGAGAGACCATAATTCATAGAGAGGGGCCAACCTTGTCATAGTCAGTGATATAGTTTGAATTGGTGAGTGACAGGTAGGGGCCACTCAGGGGACCAATCGGCTTTCAGCTGAGGGCTGAGTTTCTGAGGCCCTGCTCCGGTAACAATGAGTGCCATTTGTTTAATCTGAAGCGCTTTGTAAGATCTGTATTTTTATAATTTTTATAAATTAACTGTGTAAAAATACTACTTTTCAAGAAACATTAAATTTGCATAGTATCTGTCTTCAAACTACTTATTTGCGTCAGGCACACAGGGTAGCCGGGGACCTATTTCGGGCAGCATAGGGCAGAAGGCAGGGGTGCAAGCCATTCCCTCACAAGTCTGACCCCAGCATACATTACGGGAAATTCAAAGACATGCCTTGGGAGACCTGCACGACATGGGGAGAACATGCAAATGGCAGACGTGTAGAGGGGCGAGGGAACAGTGCAACTTGTGCATTATATATCATCCAGGTGAATGGTGAGTTGGCCCAGAACAAGGTCTTCCGGAAAGGTTTTGTGAGTTTTGGTGCTTTCAGGCATGAGGGCAGCATACCCACTTCCTGGATCTATAAGCATCTGCTCCAAGGTCATCAGAAAGAACACGGCGACTAGCATTACACTATGAAAGAGGGGGAGACAACATTTTGGAGATTTAGTGCATCCTTCCTCTTGCAGCTGGGACCCATCTCCTTGTAAGTGTGTCCGGTTTAAGCCTGCAGGCCCCTCTGCCCATCTATCCTGAGCAGAATTCATCCAAACTTCACCCAGAATCCACGATCCACATGTGATGTGTGGGCGAGGTTTATGGATAAATATCAAAACATTCAAGAAGCACATTCTGCCCAAGTACACATGAATTGTATTAAAGATCAAAGCAAATGGTTTCAGTGTTACTTGAAGGATTTTTGGGCTCCCAATAGAAAGGAAAACACAATATTCTCTCCTTTGAGGTCTGAGAGCAGCAAGCAAATCACCGTATCTGATTTTGAGTTGTGGTTACATAGTCCTATATTGCTTATATTGTTCACAGCATAAACATAGTAATCCATCGATTTTGCCACTTTCTATGAGAAATGTTCCAGTAAGCAAGTCCCATAGTGTTACTGTCTGAACCAGCAACCTGGCATACTGTCCTAATGTCAGCTACATCAACTGGACAAAGAAACAACGAGGGGACCACATTACCCTTCTCTAGAAAGGTAAGCCCCTAATGAGAGTTACTTTACATTGCTTTCCATACCATGGGTGGTTTCAAATTGTGACAATTTGTGGATGGAGGAGCATTTATAGGAAGCTGTCATTTGTGGGTAAATCTGTACTAAATGAAAGGAAAAAGCAGCACCTAAAAGGCTTTCAACGGCACCCCATCCAGGGGGCCCTATTCCGTTGTTCTCTGTGCTTCCCAGGATTGGCTGCAGGCACACCACGACATGGCGCTTATGGAAGATGGATGGATGGTTTCAAATGCATCATAATTGACATCGCCAAGCACCAACAGAGACCACATCTATATTTCATATCACGGTATTATAGGTTTCACACCCGAGTGTTTGCATAGTAACAGACCTACCTGGGCGAACCTGGAAAGCTCCTTTAACTCCTGACAGCTTAATATCAGCCTCTCCATAGATGCGCTATTTGTTTTATTAGTAGAAGAGCCTATTGGAGTTTAGCAAAGTGAATGACATCTTGTGATGTCATACTATGTTGGTTTCATAAAGTCACTCAGAATAAACTTCTTCCTTTTCAAGGCAAACAGTCAGGGAGGTGTCCTGTCAACCTCTCATCAGTTTTTACTGCTGAAAAGCTTGGGTCATATTTATAAATATATTTGAAAAATTCATGAAGGACTAAAAAAGAAAAAACATAAACCATCTGTCCATCCATCAATCCATCTCCCTTTCTTCAAAGCGCTTTTCTCGTTGAATTTCACAGTAAATACAAACCATCCATCCATCTTCCACAACTGCTTATCTGCTACAGTAGGGACACCCAACCCCCAGTCTACAGACTAGTACCAGTCCGCGGACCAGAATCAATTGGGGTGGAGTTACCACCTGTCCTATATATTATGGGATTGTGTGGTACTGAAAAATAAAATTCCCCGTCCCATGTTTAGCCACAAAAATAGGAGATCGTTCTCACATTTCCATGTATATTGCGTGTCCTCCTTGGCAAATTTTACCGTCACTCATTTCACCAGCCCATGAATTTTTTTGTGTGACAAAACCGCAGACATTCTAGGAGGAAAAAACCATGAACTGCTGATGCAAGATGTGAATGAAGGCTATCCTGAGTGATGAAAACCAACACAAAGGTTATCGTAGTGAATTACATATTGGGACATGTGGCCATTGCACCGACAGGAACTTTTATGACACCCAATTCTAAATCCATAGGCGTCAGTAAAGAGTTGGTCCCCCTTTGCGGCTGCAGGTCAACCGCTAGTGAAGTGATTGTGAAGTTGGAACATCTGTGAGGAAGTGTGGTTGTAAAACAATAGGCCACACAAACTCAGAAAGAGCCCTGATATCCCAACATCAATAACCAGTCTTAATGGCAGCAAATCCCACCAGCCTCTAAGGGGAAGCTTTCCAAAAAGAACAGAGGGTATTATAGCTACAAGGAGCCGAATAACTTCATATTAATACCCTTGAATTCAATATGACATGTTAGACAAGCTGGTGTCCGCGTACTTTTAGCCATACAGGTATATGGTATGCGTTCCATTGTCAGCTGTTGGCCATCCATATACTTTCCCTGATCATGTACCTCATGTAATGTTCTACTCGAAACGTCTGGTCTATCCATGGTGGGATCCTTATTCAGGTTTTGTGAAATATCCATGACTTTGAAAACTGTTGAAAAGTTTTTAATGTACCAACAAAAAGAAAAAAAATAGAATTTTCAGTTTTGCATCAATGAATTATTAACTTTGACGTTGAATAGCAACCTGGTGGATATAGAATGTCACACAAGCTTGGGAGTCAGAGAGATCTTCATGGCTGGACCTGAAGGGCCTTTTTCTTAACAGCCCTCAGAGTACTGAGAGACACAGGTGTCTCAGGGTGCCAAGGATGCTACAGCGCTGAAGCTTGTATGTAGCCCTACTGGAACAGAGAGACGTGGAAAGGAGGAAGGGAACCATAAACAGGAAAGGCAATGGTTTTGGCTGAGATCGGGGCAAGATCACGGTGCAGAAAGTCACAAACATTTATATGAATGGCATTGATGGAATCTGATGATGAGGCAAGCAACTGTTATTATACAGGAGAAGGACACTGACCTTTACACTACACAGGTGCAGTAGCATAATGACTCGTCAACTGAAAGCACTTCAATTCCTGAGGAAAAGCGAACAGCATTATTCCAATGTGGTTAAGACCGGGGTGACACTTTTCATTGAAACAATGCTCTTTCTGCAATTCATGGGCTAATTGGAGTTTAAACTTCAACAGGACGTCAAGACAGTTCTGGCACTAAAGCTCACGAGTAAGAGGAATTAACGTAACAATCATCTTTAACATACCAGAAATTTCTCATGCTTTACAGTTAAATGGGCGACAAATGTTACCACTGTCATTTTCTTCTAATACATTTAAGACGTCGTGATTGTTTTCGATGTTTCGGATGGATGGCTCAACGTTTTTTTTTTTCATTGGTATCTTCATCATAGACAGCAAAGCATGAAGATATCAAAAGAAAAGGGACATACATGGAGACAGGCTGGTGGCATGTGCATCGTCTGATGATCTCATGTTGGCCAAAGTAAAAATCCTGCAAAAGAAGTGAAGACAGCATAAAAAACACAGACATGCACGCACACACACACACACACACACACACACACACACACACACACACACACACACAGACAGGGCAAAGCAGAGCATGGCAGACAGAAAACAGTTTCATAACATGCAGAATAAGCCTTACTTTGGCATGTAAACCGATGTCTGGGTCAGTGTCACCTCGTACTTCAAAGAGCAGAAGAAACCCTGCTGGACCCTTTTAATTATTCTCTTGTTTGCCTGCATTTGCATGATTATCATGGTAGATCGCATTAACAAATTAAATTAACCTGACTTGCATGATTTCTAGTTCGCTGATACTTTGCGAAGGACTTGAGGTCTAGACTGTCTAAAGCTGATATTTAAATAGATCATCCATCCATCCATCCATCCAATTCCTAAGCAGTTATCTGATGCTGGTTAATGTCCCGCAGAGCCTAAAGTCTATCCCAAGCAGCACAGGATGAGGTACACTGGACTCTCGATGGGTTGCCAGTCAATCACATGGCGTAAACACAGAGATTTACTCTACAGGCACTTTAGAAATACCAGTAGCCAATATGCATGTTTCTGGACTGCGGAAGATAACCAGAGTACCTGGCAGAAATTCTACATGACGTAAGGAGAACATGCAAACTCCACATACACAGAAGGCAGGATTTATCCCCAAACATCACTTAGACACAGTGCTGCCACATAATTGTAATTGGAATAACTGAGATACATATTAATTTACTTAGATGGCATTTATCTTGTGAATATGCTCGCTTAAGGTAAGATCTACGCATGTCTGCATCATTTCGATCCCGATTAGTTTTTAGCCTGAACTCTACATGAGTTAATCAGCCCATCAGTCATCATAGGAGGCCCACGGTTCATTGGCTTTTCAATACAAAAACGTGTTTTTGGCCTCTTATGTAAGCTGGGGGCCTGAGTCTTTGACAGCCACCCCCGAACAACTGAGCCTAACGGAGTCAAACAATGGAGAAGCCCTGCCTGTCCCCTCATTCTCACTCTTATTACAAGAGATTATGAGGCAACCATAATGAGGGCACCCCAAAGCAGCCTTACGTATAGCCTGAAAGGACCAGAAAGACTAGAGAACTTGACGGCAATTTGACACTCGAGCAGAAGTCAAGCAGACTGACTGATGAGTGATGACATAACTACTGTAGGATTAAAAGGTGCGACGCAGCGCGACGAGTCACCGTATGAGCTGGCGCTAAGCTCCGTGTCACAGCAGGGCCTCTCCCGAGCCGCTCTTACCCACATCAGGTGGATCAGCTGCCATGCCAGTCATACAGGTTCAGATCACAGCCAGGAGAGGCAGGGCGACCCGACACGTCCAATAACCCTTACACCGCATGCCTGTCTCCGCTATTCACCTTGCATTCACAGCAAAACCGTGCCTTTTCCTCTGTCATCGCTGCTGCAAAGCTGCGCAATGTGCATTTCTGTATAATCGACAGCTCGGGACCCTTCTCAGTAGCTAATTCGTAGCACACTGGCTAAACAATAACTGGAGAACAAGTCTGCAGGACCAGGCCACCTGACACTGTTTACTTCAGAAAGGAATTAATGTGATGTTGTGCTTTATGCTGTAAAGGCTAGAGGCCAACATACTACAAGAGACGATGACATGCTGAGAGCGGCTGCGCACTGAGTGACGGCTGCGCACTGAGGAGATCCAACACGGCTACGCACTGAGGAGATCCAACGTGGCTGCGCACTGAGGAGATCCAACGCGGCTGCGCACTGAGGGGATCCAACACGGCTGCGCACTGAGGAGATCCAACATGGCTACGCACTGAGGAGATCCAACGCGGCTGCGCACTGAGAAGATCCAACACGGCTGCGCACTGAGGAGATACAACACGGCTGCACACTGAACTCAATTTGATATTTCACTTCGAATTTACAAATTAATTTAAATTCATCTGTTACATTGGACAACTCGCCTACCTCAACTCTGGATAGTCTCTTAATATCCAGCGACAGCTACTACAACCTGGACGTCTTGACTACAAACAATAGGAAGAAAGCAAAATGGGACTGGTCCACCATACTACCGTCTGACAGACCTCAGCAGAGAACATCACCATATTCTTTTTGTTTTCATGAATACTCGTTTGTGACCTTCTCAGTTGACGCCACCGATATCTCATAACCGAAAGACTTTAATGCTAAATCCAGTAACAAGGTCTGATAAAGTCTGAATAAACAAACAAATGGCCTGATCAATAAGTTAATTGAAGACTTCCTAGGAATCGATTTAATGCCCTCATTAAATATCTAATCCCACCGTGGAGACTTCCATAGCTGGGGAATTCACAAGAATATATACATCCTGCATTGTGTTAAGCATGACCTAATTCTTTAAGAATTGCATAAAAGAACGTGTGCATACAGACATAGCATCTGTTTCTTAATACCGTTCGACGTGAAATATGGAGACGTTATGATATGTGACAGGCAGAATCGGCCAAGGCCTTCAGAAGACTTCAGAAGGGACATCAGCAGAGGCTTCACAGGCTTCTGGGGGATCTCAGAGCAGCTCAAGTTACTGTTTTCCAGCTCTGCTCCCCTGGATCAGGGCTTCCCGAAATACCCACTGGGTTCCAGAATCCAGTCCAATGAACTCAGCTGAAAATATTCCCCTTCTGAGAAGACCTGTAACACTTGAAGTTGGTTCATTAATCACTCTTGTCTAAACCTTGCAATCTGTTGGATTTTTTTAAGGTAATTTCAGCAGCGGGCAGATGCCTTCTCTAAGCCATAAGATCTCCAGGTGATAGTCAGGTGCATCAAACTCTTGTGTCCACTGACTCTTCGACACCTGACCCCACACAGCCGCAGAATCTTTTGGGGTCTTGTTTATCCCTTATCCATCATCTTCTTCTGCACAGACTCAGTGTTGTACAGCAGATATCAGCTGCACTGTATTGCTGGCCTTTCAGTGACTGTAGCACTATGTGAGAAGTACACCTTACAGGTTATCATATGAGGCCCACGGCTCATTGGGTTTTCATTGCAAAAAACATGTTTTTTGGCCCCGTATTTAATCTTATACCCGCCTTAGGCTGAATCCTAAATTGCTACAAGTCTATAAAGTAATCATTATATATGTACAGTGGTACCTCAGTTCTCGAACTTAATCCATTCCGGACTCCGGATCGAATCCTAAAAAGTTTGAGTTGCGATCAAATTTTCCCCATAAGAACACATGATCTTTAAGGGCGTAAAGTGGAGCACCGGTTAGGGTTAGGGTTAGTGTTTATTTGCTGTAATACAGAGTTGAGGTCACGTGTTTCCTGTGGAGGTGACGTATTTCCAGTGGAGCTCTACTCGACAGGCGTCTGCAGCTGGACCCTTCTCGATTATGCATCTGAACTGCCTGGGATAAAACCGTCATGCGTGTAACTAAACTCTTCAGCCAATAAGAGAAAAGGTGAGTCGTCACGGAGGCGGTTTCAGTTTGTGCAGCTAAGCGAGAGGTCGCAATGCATCTAACCGTAATGCGTTGCTTTAAACCAGCTGTAAGCAAGTCCAACGCACCCAATGACCGGACTGGATTTTATGCAAACGTGGATTTAATACAGAGGACTAATAACAACAACCAGAAACAGCTGATCACTTGGGGATCCCACACGAGGCTAACGAGGAGGCATGGTACATGGAAGGAGCGGACGATTGGGGCAAGACAGGGCAAGATCTTTATCGTTTTGGAAGACAATAAGAAGAAAATGCTCTTCTTGTTTTATCGTGCACATTATGTTCAAATGATAAAAAAGAAAACATTTATTATGCTTATAAAAACATATTTGGCTGTATGAGGTACCACTATATATATGTGTGTGTGTGTGTGTGTGTGTGTGTGTGTGTGTGTGTGTAGTGGTGCCTCGGACTGGGGTATCAGTGTTATTCCG
>JABFDZ020000037.1:12493889-12516813 GCA_019775955.2 Pollimyrus isidori
TCTCCAAGCTAGAACTGCCGCCGCTTCCCGCGCACTGTCCCCTTAATATCCCCAAAAAACGTGACGTGTTTTTTGTGTGCATACATAACAAGAACAAACTCCACACAAACACACAACAAACACTGTGGTCATTACAAAGATGTTAATTAACTGGACTGGAACTTAAGTAACCTGGAAGCTGCATGAAAACTCCATACAAACTAGGTGTGCTGTATGTAAAAGGGCATAACCTTGGGTTCAGCATTAGGGGGCTTGATGTCTCCACTTCAGGGGGTCCAGGGGGTTGTATTGACTGGTTTTGATTATTGGGAGTTGGAGCTGCACTTACTAACTGTCCAGTTTTGTAGATATTGCACAAACTATGGTGAAATCAATGAAACATGGATTACAACTGTTTTTCATACAGTATGCACATTATAAAACATCACAAAGGTATTTGTTTGCTCTTCCCTTACCACATTTGTTGCTCCTCTATTTGATTTTGAGTGACAGTATTTGGCAGAAAAAGAAAAAAAAAACATTTACCACTATTTCATTTATCTCCCAGCTGAATGAATAATCAAAGTGATAATTACGACAGTCAGGGACTCACAGAGGTGACAGAAAGATGATGAAAATTATAACGAATACATTTACAAAGGCTAGTTCCGTGGAACCTGTACGTCACATCTCTATTGTGATTGATGGCCTTTGGTTGCCTCCTTCTTCCCCCCTTATTCCACAAAGGGGCTTTCAGCCAGCGCACTGTTCTCTAAAACCTCCCTTGAGTAGTTACAGAAAGTGCTCACTAGGGGGCAGTGTAAGAATTATTTATACTGCACAGTCGTTGTCATAAACCTTAGCTCTGCTTTTTCTAAATATAGAACAAAAGCTGCGTGCGAACAAAGTGTAATGATAAAATACAGTCCCCCCTTTTTCGTCTTAGTCTATTGTTGCTCTACAGTACTGCTGTGATGCATTTATTATTGTTTATTTGGAAGATAGAACCTTTTTTGAGACACGCTAAATTTAGTAAAGAAGCGAATGCAGATTGAATACTTTACAAGCACCTAAACCGGAAAGATTGAACTGCAGATTAACAACCGTTATTGAGCACCGATTTCTAAACACCTCCCAAACAAAACGCGCAGTGTTATTTTTACCTTTGCGGGATAATTCTTTTAGCTGCTCCCATGTGACATCTTGATTTTCACAACTCAATCCCGTTTATTTCCACCCCCGCAGAGACATGTTTTTCCACAAAATAGACAGTTACATTTTAATTACCGCTCAAGTCCTCTGGAGACGGGAGTTATTTATTTATATTGAAGCTCGCGATTTAATTAAAAAAAGTCAAGTGCTTTTTTTTTTTTCATCAGATACTGCGAGTGATCCAGGTTTTGGGATGATAAGCGTAATAAGGGTGAGATAATCTGCGCAAAGAAAACATAACTGACGACCAGTGATGCACTGTACAAGCAAACCTTGATCTCTGTCGCATGAGGCTTGATCATCAGCAGACCTAGCTGTCATGCTTGTTTGAATGAATATTACCATCGCGCAAAGTATGGATCAAATAATGTTTACAAATCAAACCATCTTTATGACACACTGTGTCTAAAAACAGTTTTTTTCTTCTGTTTGTTCTTCAGAAGTAGGATTATTGTCTTTGGATACTATACTCGACGCGGCACAAATACTTAGTTGTAACTCATTTACTACTGAAGTACAAATCATGAACAAATATAGTACTTAATTGAGATGTAAGATGCGTACTGATTTATACACATGAGATTTCACTTGTATTATTCATTGCTTGTTCCTTCAGTAGTTTGTTCAGTACTTCAGATAAATTACAGAATTATTGCATATAATATGTAACAGAATTAGTTACATACGGGATAGATGTGTCACGATTCAGTAATGTTGTAACTAAGAGTTTCTGGTCAATTAATACATAAGTAACAGCATGATAGTACATTATTTGTGCCCCCTGAAGTAAAGTGTTACCTATTTTATTTATAACTCTAACAACTCATTTATTAACAATAAGTCGACTGTCCCAGGTCACCCGACACACACTCACAATCAAACAGCAAGGGCAATTTAGGATTCAACTTTTAGGAGAAGGAAGAATACCCAGAAGAAATCCATGCAAACAGAGGGACAGCATGTAAACTCAAACCCACAGATTTATAGGTGTAAGGTGGTGTCAGTCACAATCTCAAATCACTGTTAAAGGGTGCAACAGGGGTGGGGCCAGAGGGCCACTGGCTTCAGCTGAATGCTGATTGGCCACTGGAATGCACTTGGTTAACACTTTGTAACCATTGGTTGATGATAAGATTGGCCACCTTGATTATGCAGTATTTAAAAAACAAGAGCAGTTTACAAGCTTTTAATGTGACAGACAGCCCTCATCTCTTATGGTGAGCAAAGACCAAACAAAGATGTAGAAGTCCAGTCAGGTGGCTACATGCTGTGTGGACCCTTGTCCTTTGGCCGCTGAAGAGGGGCCGCCTAGACCACGGGATCCACAAGCTTCATCAGTGCTGACTTTAGGGACCCTTCACATAAACGCAAACTCCACAGGCCAGAGGTCATTTCTGGCCTGGACTGAGCAGTGTATTAAAAACAAACATGGCCACCAGCAGGAACTGCTTCACTGTCCTTCACAGATCTCACTTGCACAGTGTCAGAGTCGCCCGGCCGTCGTCTGGACACATGGGGTGGCTGGAAAGCTTGACGAGAGGGCAGACGCCATGCACCTGGAGGCCATCTGCTGAGGTCTTCAATCCCATCCACCCATCTATCCATCCATCCATCCATCCATCCATCCATCAGCTTATGAATGAAATGATGCTTTATATGCTATTTGCAGAAGTAGAGGAAGATTGCAATATCCTGCCTTTCTCTCCTTTGAGACATATACACACATATATAAAGTTATGAGCAAACCGTGGGGTCCGAGAACAGAACCAGGCTATTGATTTAGGGCTCTTCAAGCATTTCGGTGGGTTAAGGGTCTTGCTCGAGTGCAGGAAGGAGATGGGACTATTCTGTTTAGGGACTCAAACCAGCAAACTTTGGCTCACAGACGCAAAGCCCTAACCCACTGATCCCAACATCGCCCTCCAGTGGATCATGGGGATCCAGTACAGACTGGGGATGTGCTGGAAGGTATACCAGTTCTGCAAATCCAGCCCCGGGAATTTGAAACCAGAAGATTTGACTGTCTGTCTTTCAATGATGTACAAAGTGACATGTACAATTCAAGGATATCTTAAGTCATACTGTGGGAGATTTTTATAAATATCTAACTATAATCAGAAAATATTCGTATGTGATAAATATCTTCTACAGTAACAAGCCCCATAGTTTTTCGTGGGTTCAGTCAAACATACCCTTTAACGCTGTTTGCCTCCGCGAATGTCAATATTTCGTCAAACAGCTGTGCGACTTCTCATCCGCGTGCGCCATCGCAGGCGGCAGCTGTATAAATAATCCACATTGGCTTTGTCTGCACTGCTCTGTTGTTTGCGTGAGAGCCGTTCAGAGAAGCCATCCTACATCCCTGTTCCCAGTCATACAGTCCTGATCAGCAGCCGTTAGCCGCTGACGAAACACTGGCTGGAGTTTTAAATGCAGCGCAGAGAATCATCCATTGGGAGATTACTGGATCTAGAATAATAGTCATTATGATAGCCAACAGGATCTCGCTTATTGCTGTATTTGCAGGCATACGTGATAGAATGAATAATAATATAAAAAAGTATCTTTGAAGCAGCCGGGGGGCAGCTTTCACTTATTTTTTTAGTTCAATTTATCAGTCAGGCAAACTGGCATTTCTGGCTGCCTGCTTGTATATGTGCCTTGCGATGGACTGGCCCCCTCTGGCAGGGTGTACCCCAACATTATGCCCTGCGTTGCCTGGAATAGGCTTCAGGTGATGCCTATTTTGAACAGCCAATAGTGAGTGTCAGGTGGCTTGGTGGATAGCACTACAGCTTTACACCTGCTGTCCTGCAAGAGGCGTGAGTGTGGAGTCTGTACGTTCGCCTGGTTTCTGCACCGCTTTTGTCCCACAGTTGAAGATGCAGCGAATCGCCGTGGCTAAATTGCCTGTAGCATGACTGCGTGTGAGTTTGACAATGGACTGGCATCTCATCCGAGGTACCCCAGCTTGTGCCCTGGACTTACTGGCACAGACTGAAGGCGACAACCTGAGCCCCAGAAATGGATAAACAGTTGGAAGATGGATGGATGGGAATGAAAATAGCTTTGCTGTTTCTACCTGCAATCTAGCCGACCCTGTCAAACTCTCTAATAACCAGACGTGGATAGTTCAGTTCCAGAAAGTAAAAATTCAGACCAGAGCATTTTGTTTCAATGAACCAGTTGAGTAAACAATAATAATAATAATAATAATAATAATAATAATAATAATACATTTTTTATAGGAGCCTTTTGGGGCACTCAAGGACACCTTACAACATTCAACAATAACAGATAAAACACAGGTAATAATTATAAATAATGCAACACATAATGACCATTTTGTTGTCATTAGTTGAGATGGATTCAATATTCAATATTTTGTTTCAACCAACCAGTCGAGTATAAAGAGTCACAGTACTATGTATACCTAGTAACTCAAACCTATAAAATACCCATTTGAAAATTTGACCCGTTTGAGAGTTGGCCTGTAACTGGAGTTGACAGAAGAGCATGTGTACTAGCATTAGTCTAAATGGAGCCTATTATCATTATGATACGTGATATCAAGAGTACTTACAAAGAAAAAGAGTCATTCATAGACAAAAATATCTAAAATCACAGCTAAACTTACTTAGCTGTCAGCTCCAGAAGATGATTATAGGAGGTGATAGAAAGACACTTCCCAGTAACAGAGGGAGCAGATGTTTGGATTCCTGTATTGTGAATTCTGTATTTTTCCTGCAGGTTTTAATTCCTCTGGCTACCGTTTCCAGCTTTGTATCATTACCCCTGGCACAACAGCAATCTGAATATTAAATGCCCAGCCTGTTATTAGAAAAAGATAAACAAAAAAACAATGCTTGGTGAAAACAGATATTTTGCACAAAACACCAGCCGGTCAACCTGAAAGGTCAGTTCAATATTCACAATCCAATCTGAGAGAGCATGATTGCTCCAACCGGGCAGTCTATTGATATCTCTCCTTCTCTCTTTGATGAGAAATGATGGCTCTTTCCTCAAAGCAGCAGTCCACCCTCTTTGAGAAGGTCTCTGTCTGATTGTCTCGGCTGGGATTTGCCTGATCCTGGACCCCGGAGTGAAGGCAAACTTATATTTTGAATGAAATCTTTTTTTTTTTTTCCCACAAGCTCAGCTCTTTAGTCACCAAGCCATCTGCTGCTCCCTGCAGTTCCTTCTGGTAAAAACACAGCACCAAGTTCGAGATACTACGAAAATGACTCTTATATGTTGCCTCATCGCAAAAGCAGAATAGGGAGGGACCTGTGATCAAAATTCTTGACTTCCTAAATTCTTTCATAATAATTCCCATAAAAGGGTTGAAAACAATTCCTTGCCATTTGCTCTTTTACGACCCAAATAGCTGGATACGCAATAGCATTAATAACGTAATTTGCTACCCAAGAGTGTATTGATTGATCAGTGTTTTCCTGCAGCAAAAGGCACGGGGATTGCATACATAAGACATTTAGAGCCTCACAAGTTTATATGAGAAATTTTAGGCCACGCTTGTCCACAGGGGTTGCTGATATTCGCCGTTTGCTGCAATGAAGAAGCAAAAAAGCATGGACAAAGTCCAACAGAAAAGTAATCTCAGTCTCTATTTGTGATTCATTAAGGCTGTAGCTTAATGCTCAAGTTTCTTTGCTCAATGTAAATACTGTCAAATTACATTGCTACTAAAATCAAGTACACCAACCGAGATTCCTTCCAGTCGATAACTGCTTATCCAGGATGAGGCTATGATGGGCTTGGACCTCATCCCGGGAGTCAGCAGGCACCCGGCGGGACACCCTTGGCGGTATACCACCTGATGTTTACAGAGCAAAACACCTTTTAAACAAGCTTAATCTTAGGATTAGAATCTACTGCTTTTTGGTCACTGTAGCTGGTGTAACTATGAATCACACTCTGTAGCCAGCTTCTCAACTGGAGCACTAGGCACTGCTAGGCATACTTGCAGCTCTTCAGTGCAAAATCGAGGTAGCTCCACCACAGTGTTTATACAAATGTGCTGTAACGAATGCCAGAAGATACCAAATACTGACCAAACCTATGTCACTTGAAAAATGATGCCAGCGAGAAACATCAATACTTATTTCCAGTATTTATATGATGAAAGACTTATTTCCCTGGCTAGAAGGACTGATTGAGTTGTTATACTGTATGTCACATTCCAGTATGGGAGGAGTGATGTTACATGCTGATCAATCTCAGCTTCACTCTGAAGGAAGTCGACAAAGGTGCCGACTTTGGTGTCCGCATAACAGCGTGAAAATGGTAACGAGGTAAAGCCATTTTCCACTTTCCGAGAAAACGTAAAATAAATGTCGGTACAGTCAGACATGTCAGCCAGCGGCTAGCTGCACTTATGCACTCATGCAGCTGATGCATACAACTCATCTTCTGCTGGCTGCTAATGACCATTGATTGCAGTTTATGGCACACTTGTCTACACGTCGTTATCTGCACTTATCGTGGTGCAGCCCCATGGTGGTGGACAAGGCCGTATTACCCATCCATCCATTTTCCATACCCACTAGTCTGGTGCAGGGTCACAGGGATCCGGAGCTTATCCCGGAAGGTATAGACCCAAGGCAGGGAATAACCCAGGTCGGGGCACCAACAAATCTCAGCAGTGCAATGCTATATAGTATTTAACACACTGCAAGACCAAGCAAAAGGGATGGAAACATTAATACAGTATTCTGTTTCTTTAGATTCTGCTTTTGCTGAATTCACGTTGTTGACTCGCTCCTGAATCCCCCAAAGGAATTAAAATGGCGTTCATCCCCTTTCACGTTGCTCTCTAACTGTCCTGCCAATCCTTCCTTTCCCATGTGAGCTGCTGCTACGTTGGAGCCAGAACATCACGGCCATCCGTCAACCACACGGTCGATCTGTATTCAGTGTTCAATATAAGCCAGCTAATGATTAATAGTTGATGATACGTTGCATTGATATGGTCCCTATTGGGTATAATCTCCATTATTGTGAGGAACACTGACAGTTAATTTCTTAATTACTTAATTTCTAATTTCTTAACAGACACCATGATGAATGAATGAACTTGTAACACTTGGGCTACTGGCCTGATTCCTTGTGTATCAGTTCAGTTTATTGGCTTTAGCTACGCTGTAGATTACACCTTCAGCACTGACATGTAATTTATTAAAGTGGCAGTTCATCAGTATCAGGTTGCGCTGACAGGGACTGCTGATCGAGTAGCTTGACTTACATCGTAACTTTAACACGTAATTAATGACCACTTTATGCTACTATTGTATTTATTGGGGGGGACTGGTTGGCATTACAGTGATTAAGTTACTGCTTAAAAGCAATAATTGTGATAGATCTACTTTTGCATTTTTGCTCCCAACAACTATTCTTTTATCGAGCCGCCAAGCCGTGATCATTACTAAGAATCGGTACTCATACAAGGATTCAAAGTAAATAAATTCATTTAAGATGAAGGCTGCATTTATTGAGCAGGGATTGTTGTGAAATTGTCATAGTATTGTTCTGAATTTTTTTATTTTAAACTGAATATTAAATGTCCAGCCTCTTAGTATAAAATGATCACTTAAAATGAATGTAAAATTTGATGTAAAATGCAATTCATACTAGTACCACTTTATCCATCCATCTTCCAGCCAGGGGGGTGTGAGGCATACAAACACGTTACTTTAATTAATACTTTAAATAAAATGCTGACCATCAAGTAATCATGCACATATAAGTCATATAGGGAATCATCAAAAACTTCTGAAGGCAAAATTCTAAATTGTTGGATTTATGAATGTCTTTTTTGGCCCCTATACTGTATGTCCAAACATAAAGCTCACATCAACAGTGTCTTCTGCTACATTAAAATACGTATATTTTGCACCTTGTGTAACTGTGGCTGCTGCTTTCTCTCATTTTACTGACATGCAAGTAATCAGAAACTAAGGGTACGCCGCCAGATTAAAATTAAACAAAAAAAGAGGGAACCACTTGCTTCCATCAACATGTCAGTAATGTGACGCATTTACCGTTGCTCTGTGAGGAGCCCATAAACTGTAACAAAAATAAGCTGTGAAAACTCAAACAAATTGATTCCCACAAATTAGACGCCATATGTGATCAGAGGTATAGATAAAAATGTCATTCAATTTCAATCGTAATTTTTTCAAGGCCCCCAGAATCTGTCAGGGTATCCATGCCCCTACTGGACCCATGTACACAAATATGTTCTGAGGGCAGAAGGATAAATGTTTGGTTATCTTCATGAACCTATCAGATAGGAGAGGAGGTGGATCCCAGCAACTACAGAAGGCAGGACCAAGACATCTGATTGGTTGGTCCCGCCTCCTCTACTTGCTTGGACCCACCTCCTCTATAATCTGATTGGTTGGTCCCGCCTCCTCTACTTGCTTGGACCCACCTCCTCTATAATCTGATTGGTTTTCTCTCTAAACAGATCAAGTCCCATGAGCTTGTTCTACCATATAAAAACACGACAGCTGACTAAAAGCCAGGTCAGCATAAGAGCCTAGACTGTGTTGATCTGAGGCTCTTCTGATGCATTCTATGAAGGAACAGTGACAATGATTGCACAATGCTCAGTATACCATGACGATTGATGCATAAGGCCATTTTACTGCTTATTTACATGTTTTTTGCAAACAATGAAAAAATCAGAAAGTTAGCAGCACAATAGATTTTGCTACAAGTCAATTAGGTATGTGTATACCCTATATTCAGACACAGCGGTCAGTATAATAAGAAATATGTGTGAACAATATGATATATAAAACTGGACCTTTTGGGGTTGGCGGAATATTGATTGTGCTGCATGATTTAATGTTCCTCAGAGGCCGTGTGGACGTTTTAATGAATAATTGGAGCATGGCCCTAAACAGGCAGAAGGGCGCAGCAACCTGACAGAACGCTTTAAGATTAATTATCGCCGCAAATGGAGTAGAACATATTTGGAAATCATGGGGAACCTTACCTTGCCAGCCGGTGATTAAGTGGGAGGCTGAAGTAAGCAGTGTCTCAAACAGTCACCTTGCCGTACTGGAAAACACACAGGAACGCAGCTGGAAGCCCAGAATCACCAAGATGCAGGGGCAATTCTAGGATTTCTTAAGGTGAGGGGCATAAGGGGTGCTATAATGCATACAGAAAGGGCAACCTCAGTCATAGCCAATGATATCTTTTGAATCGGTGAGTGACAAGTTATGGAGCACTCTTCGGGC
Source organism: Pollimyrus isidori (assembly GCA_019775955.2). NCBI lineage: Eukaryota > Metazoa > Chordata > Actinopteri > Osteoglossiformes > Mormyridae > Pollimyrus > Pollimyrus isidori. The sequence goes on from JABFDZ020000037.1 coordinate 12,503,348, forward strand.
CAATCAGCTTACAGCTGGGGCCAGTGCCCCTTTGGCCCCACCCCTGTTTGTGCCCTGCCAAGATGAAAGCCCGCTGCTATTTTCACAGGTCAACAAGTGGTTCTTTCATGCATGGTCACCAGTACAAGCAGTAGCTTAAATTGCAGCCTGTTGTATACTGGACATTGAAAACCCATAATTTAAGATTTGAGTGTGAAATTTAAATAGCACAGACATATAATGTCATTCAGAAACATGTCCCATCGTTTGTTTCATTTAGCCAAAGCATTTTGTTCCAAATGGCTGTCAGCAGATATTGCTAGAAAAAAAATCTCATAGTATTTGATATATTGTTCCTGCTCAAATTTCGTGATGTTTCTCCTGTTCTAAATTTTCACTACTTTTACAACGAGTTCGGCCTCAGGCCTAAATGTAGTCGAGATGTCAAGAAAACAGAGAATGCAGTAAGTCTTTTTGCAAACTTGTTCCCAGGTAGACCTGCTGGCCCACTTCGGCATTAGTGAATCTGCGATTAATCTGTCACAGAAGCCGCAGTAGGGTGCCCCCCCCCAGAGCCTGCGGTACTGTGGTGACACGTGAAGGCACCTCGCACATGCTTCACTTTTTATCATCATGCAATCGATCAAATAGCACCAATAGTTTGAGTTAAGGGTAGAATCCTGGGGAGGATTTTCTGGTCGCTTGGAGTGGATGGGATCGCGGCATTTTGCTGAAAAGTGTATAACTCATTCTTTCTAGAAAAGAAGAACATTTATAAGTAAATCAGATATCCCTTAAAGCAATTACAAATCATATTTAACATTTCCAATAACCCATTCTACTTTCTGGAGGATAAACTTATGTTTTCAGACCTGTTAAAATAATTTAATGACTATTTATTTAATAACAAGTATTTTCTTTGTATAAACCCCCCCCCCCCCCCAGCCCTCCTAAACACATCGTACTCCCACTATACTCCCAACCCCAGAATATTTTTCAGGCCTGCACAGCAATGCTCACGATTCAACAAGTGGGGAAGGTTAACTCACTTCAGACCAAGGCCGCTCTCATATTTAATTAATGCAAGCGGCATAATGTTTGTTTGCTAAACAGTGTTGCCTTATCACGGCGGCGGCGGCCTGCATTAAAAACATTAGCGGCTCTCCCCTCACAGACCCCGGCAGGCCTTCAGCGGGGCCTGTGCTGACACGATCCACACTGCTTATGCTGTCTGCTCCGGTGATTCACAGTTGGGGTTGCTCATGAGTCCCGTAATTTACTTTTCCACCCCGACATACGGATACGCCCGTTGCCCTCGGGTGTCAGAGTAGCCTCTCTTTACAACACTTTTTATCTCTTCCGTTATCAGGGACTAACGGAGCAGAACCACATGACTCTGTTCTGTTTTATGGTTAAATGCAGCGTCGACTGAGGGGATGCAAAAGATCTGTCTGGGCGAGAGTGTTTTGCACGGCGCCCTCTACTGGGTGACCTTGGGAGGACCGCTGACCCAGAAAGGTGACGAAGCATCGGTCATGTCTGCATCGACCCGCAATGAACGTTTAGATACAGCGCAGCACTAAGTGACACTTCCCATGAAACCCGGACAGCCCAACTACATGCGAGTGACATGGGACCCGCCTGCTCAGCAAACTGCTTTACGATCCATGTGGATAAGCGGGAGCGGGAGAGATGGGTGGGGTTGGTCTCTCGGAACACGCTGCGGGTCACCATGTCCCTGCGAGTTTACAGGATGCTACCATGCACCAGAAAGAAGCTCCCACGCGCCATTGCATTCAACTTAATAATATAGTGAGCATTGCGGGTGCATGCAGATGGGGTATTTGCAACAGCATCTGGTACAATTTAAAAAAGAAATGCTTTGCAATGCATAATGGGTGGTGATATGTGTAATACTCCATATTAAGACGCTGGCCATGAATCTCCATTTTGGGGACCGTTGAGTGCAGTACTCAAATACATCCTTTACAAGCTAATCACTTATTACTAACTTGTCCGGTTCCTTGATCTAGCGACAATAGCAGTAATGTGCAGAACTGCAGGGTATAAATCTCGAAAATAGTTCCTTTTAGATTAAAATTATACGCCACCACCAGGTAATAAGAATTCTTGGTTTTTGAAACGGTCATTTAGAACAATCCCTTGGTGAATTTCAGCTACTGTTCTGCCCACCACAGTCTCTTTGGTGGGAACAGCTAACAGAATCACACGACAAAAGGACTGTAGAGGGACTCGCAGTTAATCAGGGGCTGTCCTTCCTCTTCAGGACTTGCGGATGGGGGCGGGCAGTGCCAGGAGAAGCGCAGGTGGGTGCGCTTACGTAACATTCACCACCCCTGACTCTTCGCCGACAAACTTTGATAAAGTTTGTTTGCGCCTCCCCCTCAGAAGATGCCGGCCTGGGCAATTTCCCACCCCCCTTGAGTGTAGGCATGGTTACAGGCCCCCTTCTCAAACATGCAGATGCTGTATGTAAGGAGGCCCAGGAGCAGTTTTCTTTTGTTATCACTTTGGGGCCCCATTCCCCACTGTAGTGACTATTTGTGCCCGGCCTTCCAAACCCGGGGGGAGGGTCCTTACTTTGTGTTTTGGGGAGTCATTTTGGGCATTATGACACACAGCACTTTCATGGGTTTCTTGAGTCTGCAATGCAACGATATTCATTTAATCACGCTGCACACATACAAAGATTCTTTCATTTTCCAAATATCTTGGAGTTTATGTGTGTTACACCCAGTCGTTCCTTGTTACTCTCGCCAGCTCAAATTTCCAGCCAGCACTGCACCTCTGCTGTAGATGAAAGAGATCCCTTTGCCGCCATGCCTACCCGATCTGTACAGCCTACCCGATCTGTACAGCCTACCCGATCTGTACAGCCTACCCGATCCGTTCAGGGCTGGTTTCATCATAGTGTGCATGTGTGCATGCGTGTGCCAGTCACATCACCGATGTCAGGTTTATTTTCAGTGCTTGTACACACTTAGTGATCACACTAGATCCGTACCGTGCCCAAGACCAACTGAATCACTTGAAGAGGTGAGCCTGGGCCCTATATGAACGATCATATAGTCAAACAAACAAAACTTTTGGGGTCAAACATGTCCGGTCACAGTACAGATTGCCTAGTGTGAGTGCACCCTTTCAGGACCGATTGTGATGCCATTATGCTGCAAACCACTGAAAGGCGAAAAAAACACGACATAGATAAAAGATCAGGAACAGATAGAATAAAGGGCCATTATCCAACAGCCAAAGTGCTGGGATCATCTGCACGATTAAACACCAATGGTATTTCCATTTTTCATGTCGAAATGATTCTGAGGATTTTCAAATATTTTAATATGGACTAATATGTCTGATGTCAATTTATTCGAGAATAAAGCAATCGTTTAATATCTTTGTACTAGCATTTTACCTTCACCCTGATTTAATACTGCTTTTCATAGCCTAAGTGAAGTAAGTTTGGTCCATTTGGTTATCACCACATACCGGCAAAGCCCTCTGCTTCTGGCCTGAAGCAGAAGACAGAAAAAGGAATTTCTCCTCGTTCTGTTCGCTTTACAGGCTGCACGTTGTTCATTTACGATTCAGTCAAGAAAAGTTCTGTAAATATCTGGTTGTCAAAGGTGCTATAAGAGAGCACTGGATGTCAAAGATGTGGTTGGAAAGTGATTAAACTTTTACTCTGCGAGATCCATGCTCGTTAACCATTTACAACTCCTACACCTAAACTGGTTAAATAACTACAATCAATCAGACTAAGCCAGCATGCATGTCTGTCCCCGAGAGGAATATCATAAAAGATGAGTTAAACACACAAAACTTTGTGTTGTGTAAATAGCCTAACAAAGAAAAAAAAATCTCTGCAGTATCCCCACAGATGCAAACATTTTCTACAGACTTTTTAAACCACTTTATCATTTAAACCAACCTATATCCATATTTAGCCATTTTTAAAACAGCACTTGCCTCTCAGGTCTGCCAACTCTCATGTATCAGGCATGACTCTCACGCAGCCTGACTCTCACGCTCACACGAAAAATCCTTTATACTATTCCATTATAGACCTAAAATTAGCTAAAGCGTCGGGGTAGTTTGCAAACCACACAGACTATTTACAAGTCAATAAAACTTTTACATTCGTGAGTGTACAGAAGTGTCTCGAACTGAAAATCTCACTCCAGCCAGCTGACCAAAGTAGGGGATCTAAGTGCCCCTTCTTAACAGCCGACAATTATCATACCAAATTCTGTGCCTCTCGAGGAGAGCAAGACGCAGTATGCGAAATTTACCTATTTTCTTCAGAGGGGCATAGGCTACATAATAAAGTACCTCTAATCTAAATCGCGTGTGACTGCAGATTTGAATTTCACAGAGCATCACATTCTGCAGCTTCGCTATCAACTGCTGTGTAATTCATGCCATATAATTATTCGGTCTCTTACAAATTGTTCTGGGTCAGGATGGAAGAAATAAATACTTTTTTATATATTATCACGGGCGTAGGCTTTACAGATTATTAGTAGCTAATGTATTATTTATCACCCAATATTGTTCTGCTTGTATTTTAATAAGACAGCTACTGTTTTACTGCTTTTCATAAAACGGCCAACAGCTGAAGTCACAGTACACAAATGAAGTGCATCGAACAAATATTAATATCTTTATCCGCGGAAGCGAGCGATTTAAATGACGCGGCACATTTCGCCGGTCGAGTTTGCGGAACTGGGGGATCTCGGAGATGAGGACGTTTTCAGAGCTCACGTCAATCCCGGGGATTTTGACATGCCGGAAAACCGTGACAAGTTACTTTCAGACTTTCAGTTTAGGACGGATTAGCTGGAGCACTGCGGCAATGCTTGACGGAAGAGCGAAACAGTCGATGATTTTTAAAGTAGCCTAAGACCGAATTTGAGGATCTAATTTTTTTGCAGGGTAGCTTCATGAATTACGCAAATGATTAAAAAATATATCCGGGGAAATAAGAAGTATTATGTCACATACATATGCATCACAGCAATGTATAATAATATACTAATTTATAGAGCTGAACGCTTAAATGTCGAAAATCAGGGTAGGTGCATATGAATCACACTCAGGGCTACAGTAGAGCCACATTTCCCGAAGAAACAATCAATGCACAGTAAATGTCCAAATGCGTCTGGTTCAGAATGAAAAATTCTCAGCAAATCTGCTGTTGTATGCTGAATATTATACATTTCTACCTTATTTATTGAATATTTGACCACATTATCTATTTCAACAACTGTTCCGGTTTCTTAATAGCTTGAAATCAAGGAGACATTATTAACTCAATACACTTAAGACTATTACACTCTGATTCAATTGATCATTGTAATTATACATCCATCAGACTAATTCTTCAACGTCATTAACCTTGCCAATCTCCTTCTGCAGGAATTACCATCTGTTCATTCCACAAAGATACACCATGATAGTTAATTGTGATTTATTATTATTTTGACTCAAAGTCCCCTGCAGTGAAATGTTTTTTGACACTGGTGTGTAAGTACCTTGTGAGAGGCAGGCATCCCAACCTGGGTGTCCCCCAGTGCATGCTGGGATGGGTTCCAGGCTCTCCTTAAGACCACATTGGATAACCTGTTATGAAAAAGAGACTGATGGATGGAATTCATATGCTACCAAGAACTTCTTTTACATTCTTTTAATTGCTCTAAAATCACGCTTTCACAATTTCACCTCTCCAGTACCTCAGAACTCATATCTGTAGGGATATTTATAAATAAAACTTTGATTGACAGTTGATTTTTCTCTGCAATGAACTTGTTAGCAACTGACAACTGTCTAGCATCAGCAGAGGACAGCTGAGAGGTGCTCTGTCGGATATATAAAGCGCAATGCGGAAATAAAACTGGAAAAAAACAATCACTTGACATTCCAGTTTCAAGTGTGATGGATACTGTTTGCTATTTTTTTGCAACCAGTTGCTGATGGAACTTATTAGCCTAGCCAAGCAAGCTAACTAGTCATCAATGAAGTGATTAGCCAAATAAAACGTGGGTATGCAAATGTATGCATCACCTCACATTTATGTTTTGCTTGGTAAACTGCTGGGACAGTATCAGATATTATGAGGGTTTTTATTGCTCAATTCTGGTTGGCTAGCAGACAGGTTTGCTATTAATGTCCTCAAAATACAGCATCTTTGGCTCAGCCGTATGTGTACATCTTCTGGATCTCCACTAACATCAGCTGGCATGACATTTTGTGGAGTCACAGGGAAGCCATTTTCAATTAACATTTATTATCAATTTGTAATTTCACCCTGATTGTAATAATTGTTCAAATTGAAACCTGAGCTGTACACATCTGTGATACCATGATTAAATCAAGCATTTTGGGGCATCTTCTGAACAAGTTTGGTTTGCTCCTTCTCAAAAACACAGAATTCTAGGAGTTTGCAAGCTATCGATCCCATCGTGTTCCCCTCGGTCTTGTCCTGCACATGTTGTCCAGCAGGGGTCTCCCCTGCATGCCACCCCATATCCCCAGTCAGTCACACCTGCCCCTCAAGTAGCCCTCACTGGACGTAATTAGGACCCTCATCTGTGCCGTTTACAGCTTGTCTTTGTCATGCCTTACACCGGTTTGTCCTCAGAGTATATTCAGTATGTGTCCCTCCATCTTCTGCTTCCTAGTCCCTCGTCCAGTCTCCTTGTAAGTCCTAGTAGGCACCTACCACAAGTTGTAATCCTGGGGTCTCCAGTCCCGGAGAGCTACTGTCCAGTAGGCTGTCTATTCTACCAGACGTCTGATGAGCCATGCCTGTTCCCGGTATTTAACTGAGAACTGGTCTGGATCAACAGAAGCTGCGCAGGACTAATGGACAGTAGCTCTCTAGGACCGGAGCTGGAAACCTCTACTGGACTCCCTCCAATAAAGTTGCCTTTCGGGTTTAACCATCAACCAGGCCAACTTGGAGTTTCTTTGCACATTCTGGTGCTGCTGGGACGTGACACTATCATTAGAAACATGAAACTAATATTCAAATTTCAGCCAATACCATCTATCCATTTTCCAGCTTCACTTCCATTTCCAGGCTGGAAACTGTCCCAGGCAGCAGAAGGAACAAGGCAGGGCAGCAGATGATCACGCGTCATGGGGAATAACCCTGGAGGTGAGAGACAACAAGGCGACCCACCGGCCCACCACAGGGCCCCCTTTAAATCCCCGCTAAATTAATTACCTCCGCCACCATTAGGCGCTGTGTACAAGCACGTGCACCAATAGCAAGCAGGACCACCATGGGCAGAAAATCTTTGTGAATAATATGCCCAATATGGGGGGGGCATTTGGTGTCATTTACCACTGTGTTCACATCCTGTCGTTGGCCGTTTTGTTTCTAAGCTCTGCCTACTTCACACCGAATGAAAAGCCATCGACAAGGCAACCATGAATCTGTGACAAGGCCTGGGTGATCCAGGGAATGTGTGGCGAACTCAAGCCTTGGTGCATTGGGGTGGGGGGGGGGGGGGAGAGCTTTGGGTTTAACCACAAAAGGAAAATGCTTTTTTAGAGGAGAACGACCTGTGGTTCTGAATGACTTGTGCTACCATTAAGCTACCATGTACGGCTCCTATCCCATTTAAGTACCTAAAACAGAGGCACACAAAGCCCCTTCCCCCAACCAAATCAGGCTATAGGCCTTGAGGTTATTCAGGGATGGGGGTTTAAGACAAAATTTACATTTAGATACATCAAAAAGAATCACTGTGCCTTTTTGCATATGTTATATATAGTGTGAAATACTGCAGTCATTATTTAACAAGCCTTAAGCAGATTTTTTTTTAGCTAACATCACACAACACAAAAATTCCCTTTTCTGCTTTAACTTACCCCGTAACCACTGGTTTAAAAACTGAGGAAGAAAAAGGCAGGAGGAGATGAAGCCGCCATGTACTCATCCTTCTAGCGCACACCTAGAAGGGTCTCACCAAGGTGAGTCTCTCTCTCTGTGATCCTCTGACATCTCTCTATTCTCCGTGGCAGGCAGGAAATGAAAAAAACATGGCCATTCACGTGAACCCAGGCCCATACTCTTGTGAGGACTTCTCTTGGTTCCGGTCCATTTTCACTTGAAGACTGATATCACAAGGCAGTGGCTTCTCGCTGAAAGAGCTCCTGGTTCTGACCCACCAGGAGCAGACAGCATTCATGATTGTATCCCTGTCCCACCTGATTGTGTTCTCCAAAATAAATAAATAAATAAAATAAATATGAAAAATAATAATGTAACAGTCAGATGGGAGAGAACCCAAATCTGGAGGTGCCAGGATTATTTACAAAGTTGTGTTTCAAAGTGCAGGCTCTTAAGAGCTGACAATGACCCAGAACAGCAGCCAAATCCAGATCAAATTCCAAAAGTTATAGTCCAAATTTCACTGAGCAACACTGAGAAAAATTTCCAGATACGAAACAGTTGCAGAGCTATGACACCAGTCTATATGGGGCCTAAATCGCAACGCAAGGTTCACCGGTTTGCTAGATAACTTGTTGGGTTTAAGGTACCCCAGATTAAATGGACTTTATCTCTGTCGACTTACATTTAGCTCAGACTACCTTAAATCTGACAAGTTGTGATACAGTTCCCAGGTACACAGAAGAAGGCTAGTCACGAAACAAACACTCAGGAAGGTGCAAGCGCTCAATACATGATAAGGAGTCTGATAATCCAGCTGTAGCTAATCTGATTCGGTTAACCAGATTGATGACCTACAGGTGTGCGTAGTATTCAGGTAAGGCACTGACTGAGTGTGGCGGAATGCAAAGGTATTGACTTAGTGTCATCATTAGTTGGGCCCAGACCAGCCACACACATTACTCTAATAGAATTGTTAGGGAAATGTTTCCACCTTTCATGCCCAAATCTACGCCTCTCAGCTGGATTGATGCTCTGCTTGATGCAAGTGTGACGAAGTCCAAGATAAAACTATGATATATATCACTGACCCAGAAAACTTTGTTAGTTTTACTGTATATATGCATCTGTAAACTTAAGTATTATATAATAAATAGGTGTAGTTTTGAAATGCTGTATGGATGAAAGTCCAGTATACCCACAACAGGGATACCCCACAAGGTATCATCAAAGAGAAATTAAACATGAATTGTGGCCTACTTCATTATATCCTCAACATACGAAAATAGACTTCTTCATTAAATGAACATGAAAACGTTCATTGTGATCTCTAGGGTAAAGCAAACTTTTATTGTGAAATCCCACACAAACATCATGCTGGCTCTGCCTCTAGCTTGAAAAAAATTGAAAAATTTATTTTAAAATAAGACTGTTGTCAGATGGAACTGAAGGAGTTGAAAAGCGGGGGCAGAATAATGCTTGCAGTTTTAAATCTGGTAGCTTCATCTGAAACATATACAGTTAGCGTGGCCGGAAGCTGTCACAAAATGCACAAGTTTGTTTCTTGGAACTGCTGATCCATTTTACTCTCTTGAAGTCTTTCCCAGCAGGCACAGAAGAGATATGCAGCCTCTCCTGGATGGCATGTGGGTTCACTACAGTGTGCAAGTATTGAGACACTTTTGTCCAAAGCGACGTAAAAATGAGGATCAAAACGCAGCGTCAGACAGTGTCCCAGGGGCAGTTGGGTCTTGCTCAAGGGCAGAATGGTGACACGGTTTGCTTTATATATAGCTTTCTTTGTTTGTATACTTTTTACATCTTTTATATATTATTTACTTTATATCTGTATTGCATCAGCATAGGAAGTCGCCAACGTTATGTGTCCAACACAGTGACAATAAAACCTTTGAATCATGAATCCTTGCTTCACACTGCCAGCCACACATACAGACATGTCAGTTATACAGTCATCAAGGTAACTGGGGAGAATCCTATTGACTGTGGAACCCCATGCAAGCCAAAAACATAGGGGGTATGGCAACCTCACAAAACATAATACAGTACCCAGCTACCATGCTTCCCCACATAAGCAATTATGCAATAAATCCTGACACTTAGTCCATCGGCATTTCAAAGGATGACATTTGAAAACAACAGGACTCCCAAAAGGTCCCTGTCTGTGAAAGCGATGGTGAATAACAGCTATTTTTATGTGTCCTTTTTCACCGAAGGTTACTGCTGCAGGCCGGTGGAAGTGTCGGAGATCCCGTACGCTGACAGACGGATGACAGACGGCTTCTGTGGAAGCTGCCGGGGTGTCTGACGTGGAGCCGCAAGGCTGCGCTCCTACTGCTTGGCAGGGGCCTCCCGTGGAGGACATGGGGCTGTAAAATCACCAGTGGGAAGCAGCTAGTGCACAACAGTCATGCAGGTTACAGGAAGCTGAGCTCTCAGCATGTTTAAGAAACAGGAAGCCGCAGTTAAGGCCCCCAGAAAGTACATTCAACAGCCTGTTATTAATCTGAATGGCTCGAGATCATGGAGGCGGCCAAAAACCCATTCCACTGTCCTGTTCTCGTCAGGACACATGGAGGGATCAATAAATAAATTTAAAGTGAGCCAAAGGACCAGAATAGCAGCATAGCGAAGCTCTCAGCAGGTACAACCAGCCTCTTCTTGTTCTTGTTGACGCATCTGTAACAGGAAGAGGGAAAAGAGGAATGGCTTGTGGTTGCATAAGCAGCCGTTGGGGGAAAATGTCCGAAAGCATCTCAAAGTCCCACGAGCAAGCAGCCAGGCACACTTAGATGGAGCGTGACCCACAAGGGAGGGTGGAAGGATCACTGCACGTCTCCCAGAGCAATATCTGACAGGATGACGGTACCCCATGGGCAGATGCAGCTAATGATCAGGCAGGGAGCAAAATGATGTAATTATTTCTCCGTCATTCCGCCATTTCAGGGTAGTGGAGGGTGGATTGTGTGCAGGGTGCAGAATGAAAGCTTCATCTGCATGTTTCAGGGCTGCTTTTCATGAGCTAACAAGAACAGGGAACTTCTGGCTAAAACTTGGGGATAATTTCAGGGCACGCTATTACTGTTACTTTATACCTCATAACTTTAGCCTATACCTCATACCGTTAGCTTATACCTCATATTGTCAGCGTACAACTCATACCTTTAGCTTGCACATCAGACCTTGAGCATCAGACTTCATACCTTTAGAGTTAACCTCAACTTTAGCATACAACACATAGTTAGCTTGCATCTCATACCTTCAGATATGATTTATACCATAAGCTTATATCTCATACCGTTAGCTGAAGGCTTGTATATTTAGTGGATTTGGTTTCACAATTGTTTTTTGGGTAAAAATTAGGTGTACATAATGTATGCAGTCAATTTAAATACAACTCACACCGATTAAAACATGAATATTGCAGTAAAGTGTATTTGAATGTTTGAAAAACATGTTCAATTTTATAATATTCCCCCTGCGGGATTGTTCTCGCTGCTTCTCCGTTTGGCAGCATTGGACGAGACAGTAATCTGAAAAAAAATATATCTGAATTGCTTCAGGGATTCAGCAAAACCAAGAGTTCACTGGTTTTATGTTATTTTTGCTAAAACACTGCCTGCTACGTCAGCTAACAATACTGGCGATGTTTTGAGCAGGCCTCTTCAGGATCTGTCCGGATGACTCTTAACGATTGTTTTTTGTAGACAAAGATGATTCCATTTACAAGTGACCTGGGCATAATTAACATAGAACGATACCAGAGGAAGCTGCAGAACCTGGGAGCTGGTATAGCAGAGTGCTGTCAAAGAGAAGAGCTTCGAGAGGGAGAATTTGTGTATTGTGTCAAGACTGATAATCAACCAAAGGTATGTTTTTTTTCTTGGCAAGGTCACACAGTTGTGATAGAACAAATTACACATGTCATTTAATATGTTTGGTTCTTAGGCCAGCAGGGCTGGTAGAGATTACAGTTTTTCCCAATGGCTAAAACACATTTCTCTGAAGGTGCCCTCAAATTCTCAAAAGTGTAAACAGAACATCATAACATCCCACTCAACTGTGCAAATCCCAGATTTATACCCCAAAAGCAAATAGTCAACTCAAAATCATTCACTATGTCACTTGAAGCACGTATTTCACTTAGACGACACACACAAACAAGCAAAAATTATCACACACACAATGATTACAAAACGGAACAAGGATCAATTCAGAACACTACTCTGAAAACGTCATACAGCCCGGAACCATATATTCCAAATTTATCAAGGTTTCCATTCATAGTACACAACATACAATATTGAAAGTGTACAAAAACACCACATGCAAGATCATGTTTCAAATATTTTATTTTTCTCAAATGCGCCGTTTCAAAATCAACAGCGCATAAGCTAATGAACTAGGAAAGAAGAGTTATATCCAGGCTGCAAAGAACATAAAAGAAATGAAAATGTGCGTGAAGCTGATGAATGTATGCTACTGTAAACTGTATGTTACTTCATCAGCTTCATGTCTCTGGGCTGGGTCAGGCCACAAAGCCTCATAAACATCACACAATATGTCTGCTCTTCTAAGGCAGCGAGGTAGGAATGCTCAGCTGTGTCTTATCCAGGCTCAGGTGGACTCTAAAGTGAGATCCTCACAGGCTTCCTCCATGGCCCACAGAAGATTCCCTGCTTCATAGGGATTCCGGTCATAAACTTTCCACAGCCATGCTGGGGGGAATTCTTCTATGGGGTTGAGAAATGGAGAGTATGCTGGCAGGAGCACATTAGAAAACCTGGGATGATCAGTGGACCAGTTATGTACAGCTGCAGCTCTGTGGAAACTGACTTTGTCCCAAATCACAACATATTGTGACAACTCCGCCCTCATTTTGTTGTAATCGCTCAACATTTTCAAAACGATGGTCAAGGAAATTTAACAGATGTGTTGTGTTGTAAGGGCCTCAAATGGCATGGTGGTGGAGAGCCCCCTGTTCATTTTTGGCTGCACACATGGTCACATTTCCTCCCCATCGCCCAGGAACTTCCACAATGGCACGCTGCCCTATAATGTTGCAGCCTCCTCTTCTCCTTTTGGTAAGATTAAACCTAACCTCATCAGCAACGATATATTCATGTGGCTGGTCACTGGCATCAAGTTAAAAAATTCTGTAGGAAGAAAGGATATAGCACACTGTACAGGAAAAAGCTGGAATTTAGTGCACGTTCACTGAATCAGTACCATATTATTTACTGAAACGTATCAGTGAGAGGCTGCAGGGATCTTACCTGCACATATTGCAGCTGTTGGGTCTTGATTTGCTCCAAATTCCATCCAGAAGGAACCTTCTACACCTGCTTCATTTTATGCTGTTACAACACAGTATGTGGTCCATCCATCCTGCAACCTTCATATCCTACTAAGTCACAAGGGGTCTGAAGTCTATCCTGGAAGCAACAGGCACAAGGCAGGGAACAGCCCTGGAGGGGGGGGGGGGGGGGGGGCCGCCCCACGCAGGGCACAAACACACCCCCACCAAACCCCCAAACCCCACAAAGGG
>JABFDZ020000037.1:12523014-12537322 GCA_019775955.2 Pollimyrus isidori
GGGGGGAAACCGGAGTACCCGGAGGAAACCCCACGACGACACGGGGAGAACATGCAAACTCCACACACATGAGACCGGGCGGAGAGAAGTAGGATTCTTTATTTATTAATCAAATATTGTCCTGGAGCATTGGAAACCTGTTTACAACCTTCTTTAACATTATTAGAGCCCTCTAGACATGAAACAAGACCCTTTAGTCACCATTACTTTATGAGTGCTGGACACGGGGAGACAAGGAATCAGGATTGAAGGGTTTATTTGGAATCACTCCAAATGCAGGATACAGAAACATGTAACATCAAAAGGTCAATGACAAACCTGGGGTTTCAAACTGAATCAAATTGACAGAAAACAGCTGGTCACAATCAGGGTTACATAGGTGGATAATAAGGGGGCGTGGCACACAAGAGGATCGGACAGGCAGGTCATGACAATTACACTCGTATTACCTAAAATATTCAAAAAAATAATAGAAAATAAGAAATATTACACATTATATATATCATGTTGTTATTGTACATTTAAATACGAAGAGCAAAGATGCTTCCGATGCGTATAGCGATGTATCATTTTCATTGTCTCGATCAACTTTTTAATCAATAGACAAAAAACCGCGATAGAGTGAGCCGCAAAAGTCAAAGCGCGAAGTGGCGAGGTACGACTGTATATGCAAGTCTGCTATATCAGATGCTTTTTCTGTATGTTTTTAAAGGCACACGGCCGGGACCAGCGGACCTCATCCGTTATAGACGATTTTCCGTTGTAAGCGAGTTCACTGGGATTTTACTGTATATTCAAAAAGTGATCAAAAAGTTCATCAAAAGTTAAGAGGGCCCTAGGCTGACATCAGCACTCAAGTGTTGCCTATGTAACCAATTAATCTTTCCCAAGGCAGTGAAATCTGCAGACTGTGTTGGATTCTGACCCTCCAGGACTGGAACTGGGGATGCTAGGATGGTCTATGCATTAATCTGTCCCTGGTACAGTTAAGATGTTGATTATATTATCCGCCGTAGTTTTATACCATGTCACTAAAACAAAATGATATACTAGAAACTGTAGACTATAGAGTTAACATTCATTGAGAAACTACTAAAGAAAAACATCATGCTAGAAAATATAGACTTAGTTAAATCTTTCTAGACTTGCTGAAGTTTTGATTGGGACTTTATAAAGAAAAAGTAATTCATTAGAATGAATTTTCAGTTATTGAAAACCTGTAATGATATTTGTTTTTCAGTTTATTTACCTTGAAACATACATTTTTTTAAGTGTGCAGAAGCACATTCTTGACCAAGTGAAAACATCCTTTCCCACATTGACAGAAGATTTCATTAACTGGTCACCCTGGCACCACCACTGTCAGTGCTTCTACAGCTTCTGTTATCCTAATTAGTGAGCCTTGTTAGCAATTATCTACCCTTGACAGTCAGGGACTGGCCCAGTCATGACGCTTGTATGTTTGAGTCTTTCCGAAGAGGACTGTCAAATGCTTAACGAATGTGCCCTTACAGTACAGCACGTCCAGATTAATAACTCAAACTACTTCTCACTAAAGAGATAATGCACTGTGGCTCAGTGAGTAGCATTGTTTTCTTACATCTCTGGGGTTGGGGGTTTAAGTCCTGCGCAAGCTCTGTGTATGGAGATTGCCTGATTGGTCAAGCAGTTTGGTCGAGTGTCTTCTCTAAATGTGTGTGTGTGTCTGTGTGTCTGTGGGGGGTTGTTTAGATCACATTTGGGGACCAAAATCCCATCTAAAGGATGTATGCATGTGTGTGTTTGTGTGCATGCCCTGTGATGAGCTGGCATCCTGTCCAGGGGGTATCCCTGCCCTGTGATGAGCTGGCATCCTGTCCAGGGGGTATCCCTGCCCTGTGCCTAATCCATGACTGGGTCCCCACAATGCGGAACTGGATATACGTGCAACCACGTCAGTCCAATCTAGTAATAGCTGTATTTTGATCCCATATACATATGTATTTTGTAAATATTTCAACCCACATTTAATTTTCTTTTATTTTCAGATAGAAATAATATACTCGGCAAAGCTGTCTAGTTATAGATGGAACTCTTCTTATGTTTATTTTTTGTATGTTTTAAAGTAGTTTGTTTGACTCATCCACTGCTTGGAATTTGCGATCTCAGATGGAACAAGTAGGCACATCCCGCTGTTGTTGAAAGTGGGTTCTGTTCCCATTTCTAAATTACCTAAAGGAAGCATCTTGCGCTCATTCATTCCCCGGTAAAACAAAGGAGAGCGGATTTTACTCACAGTGACACTGACAGGCGAGATTCCTGAGGGAAGTTTTTAAGCACGACTCCAAATCGATGCTCATAAATTATACATATGCCTCACAGTGATAGTGATATGCTGCACCCCCTGTCTCCACTAAACCTGCACCTTCCTCCGATTTTCATGTAAAACATCATCCTGACTGTAACTCGGGCCATCCCTCGAGGGACCCTGGGCTTGGGACAGTACTGCTATACATAGATGCATTCGAATGTACGACGATAAAGAAGTGCTATTGAAATGCATGTCACAATTTAGCATCTCTAAAACTCAACAAATGCTCACGCTAAACTGTAGCACGCACTGTACCCCATCTGATTCTTTAATGTTCTGCGACACGTGGCACTCTGCAAAATTTGTAGGCAGTGAAAGAATATTTGGCTATTTATCCACGGAGTCAGGGTATATTTTCTCAGAAACAAACACAGTTTAACATTGGAATTTAATAAATACAGAGTAACAAAAAAATCCCTGTTCTCCAGAACCTTGCCGATATAATCTTGCTGGATGGGTCAAAGAGTATAGGTTTGCTTCTCCTCATGGGCACCCCAGCCATTCCATGTATCCTAATTGTTACATTGTTTTCCATCAGCTGACTTACTTAATTAAATGAATTCGTCAAATAATTTTCTGATGTACTGATTAGCCAAACATGGTATGCTAGTGGTCAAATAGGCCTATATGGGGATATTACATGGCTAAAATATTGGTATAGGAAAATGCCTATGCTAACATGCTTCGACACCAACATGAAGATCATTTAAGCATAATTTTCTTTGACTGCCTATAGGACCTCTGCACAGTACCGTATATCAGAAAATTCATGAAAAGCAGGCATTGAGATATTCGGCTACTTCGGAGCACAGTGTTGTCAAAATGAATTCTTGTAAAATTAAATTATGGAGATGTACTAACATACGTTTGGGAGAAGTTTAAGGCTACTGGGAGCGGTTGCTCCATCAAGGGAGTATGGGTGGAGATGTGGGGTTGTGGGGAGGCCGGATTGAAAAGCCTCCTGTCGGCGGGTGAGCCTACCGCACCCGGATGGCTTCATCCATCTTTTTTCTGAAGCCTGACTTTTATTAGAAAGATCAATCACCGCTAATTGTTTTCCCTGCATGAACGGAAAAAGCCAAAGAAGCAGCGAGTGTCATTGGGAAGGCATGCGGACGGATCACTGCTCCCCTGTCCTCGGATATAGAAGGCAGTGGTATCGCTGCATAGAACCAAAATCCATCTGGGTCCGTCTACTAACAGTGCCATGGATAATTGTTGCATGCTTCTCACCTAGATTTTCACAGTGTCCTTTAAAATATAGAAAATTAGATAATGTATCCTAGTTTTTTAGGACTCAAAACTGTGCTGAATGCAAATGTGACCAGGTTGTCTGCACACACAGCGTTTTAAAAATAATAAACAGTGACACGTTCTCTTGTCTTAATGGGAATGTCACAATTCACAGACTTTAATACGAGGCGATAATTGAAGTCCACGCTTGTAATGACAGCCAGAATATAACAAGTCAGAGCCACAGAACAAATTAAGAGAATGGATATACTTTGGCGTTTAGCATACATTTGTCCTGTTTCTAACTGACCCAGAATACTTACATGAGGCTATTAATCATTTTGAAACGATATCGCGGACATCAAGCTTGAATATCGATTTATTTTAATTTTCCCATTCTTTTCCATTTCCTTGAGGTTTTTTGTAGATAAGAAGCTCAACTAAAAACACAGATTTTATCTCATATTATGATGGGCGCCTCCAGCAAACCAGGAGGCGGCATGTGGGGTTATGGACTGGGCAGCAAAATATGATGCTCAAGGCCACAACAGATAATATCGACCCGTTGAAGTCCAGCGACAACAGAGTCATTTGGTTTGACTTGTGGCATTTCTCAAAGCACTAGAAGGGGTGTTGACATGGCAGCCAAATTTGGTCAGCTGGCTAAAGAGGGATTTTCAATTGGAGAGAAGTCTGCGCACACATGCACACGCATTTACATGTATGTAAGAGTTTATCACCTCCTAAATAGTCTATGAGTCTTACAAACAACCTAATGCTTTTTGGATGGCTCATTTTAGGTTTATGATGGAATGGTATAGATTTGCTGGAAGATTTCTTCTATGAGTGAGAGCCAGATGCATGAGAGCTTGCATCCCTGGGTCTGTCTTGTGTCGTTATTGCAAGTCTCCCTATTATGTAGAAATACTGCAATGCTTCAGTATCAGTTAATAAGAACCAAAGTGGTACAAGGTGTTTCTCAATATGCGTACTTGACCGCACTTGACTGTACCGTTAATGTCATCTTCTACTGCCAAAGGATAGTTCCAATGCTCAAGAACAGGGGGATTGATTCAATGCACCTCAAGTTTGTCCTTGGAAAGCAAATTAGCAAGACCGGTCTTGCCAAGGCCACAAGTACAATCTTTGCATGCTTGGTATTGAGATTTTCCCTACTTGTGTTCT
Organism: Pollimyrus isidori; assembly: GCA_019775955.2. Taxonomy (NCBI): domain Eukaryota; kingdom Metazoa; phylum Chordata; class Actinopteri; order Osteoglossiformes; family Mormyridae; genus Pollimyrus; species Pollimyrus isidori. The sequence continues at coordinate 12,527,783 of JABFDZ020000037.1, forward strand.
TTCTTAATTAGTATTGGAACAGGTTTTCGGCAGTGGAAGATGATACTGACATAAAATGGGTACACAAGAAAAAAGTGTTATGTTTAATGTTTTGTTGTAAAATGCATGTGTTTCCATTATTGATGTCCTTGTCTTGTACTGCTGCTGTTTGTCACTGGCAGTTAAAAAGTCAAGAGCTTTCGCTTTAAATTGAGCTGTCCTATAGCTTTATTAAAATGATCCAGTCACGTATTGTAATATTTCTGGATTTGTTACCTATATTTTGTTCTTTAACTCTTATAATGTGATATTTTTGGATATATCCTTCATTATTTAGGTAGTATCTGGTGACTGAGAACTGCACGCAAAATCCATCCGGAGATTATCTCTACAGCAAGGGATGCATAGATATTTATTTTGCTTCCTTAAAATAAAAAGAATATATTCAAAGTCTACATGAGAATAGTGGTGGTGATACCGCTGGGTACCTAACACATACAATGAAAGTCTGCAGAGACGTCGAAGATATTCACATCTGAAAGGGCTGCTCAGATTTCAGGCGCTCCTGGCTCTCTCCTTTACAGATTTTTTTCTTGTGAATCCGTTGTTGCGGCTTCGTATGCCTCAGCCCTCCACGGGAACTCGGGCCATTAAGAGAGCATAGCTAGCTAAAGCCTGCCTCTGACGTTAGTATAACGTTTTCCACTGTCCTACATGTTATTTGTATAACTTCTCTTAAGATGCTCGTTCCTTGATTGCCAGCAATTTTTTTGTTATTACTATTTTCGCTGCCAGTGTTTCCTTTTCCTGCAGGCAGCAAAACCGGCATTTTCCTGGGACTGCCATATGGTACAGATGTTTTTTTTTTTTTTGATAAAAAGTGTGCGTGAATGTGTGTGTTGGGATGGGGGAGAGGGTCGTCCCTTGTGAGGTGAGAATGTTCAGGGATTTTCAAGATGCAGAGAGTGCTCGATAGACTGCAGAAGGTTTTACCTGAGCTCATTAAGGAAAAGACTGCAGTCGGTTTTACCTGAGCTCATTAAAGAAAAAATGATTAATAATTGGAATACACACGACTGACAAAAAAAACCACTAGCAGAGTTGTAACAATGTACCCTTTCATGTTACCACGAAATGTATTGTTCATGCCATACACTTTAAGTTACATACACACACGGTTAATATTCCTGAGTTTTGTGAAACACATCTGTTTGACAGTAAAGTATGCAAAATGCAAGACCTACAGTATTAGTATAATAAGACAAATTTATCATTCCTACACTCCACTCTTTCCATGTTGTTTATACCTTTTTCTCATGTGGGATCAAATAAATCGAGAAGTTTGATGTACATGTACAGTATTTGCTGCAAAAATGTATCTCATCTGGTAAGTGATAGATCATGACACCGAGAATACTGGACTGTTCACTCTCTGCCCTATTCTTCATACTATATTTATTAATTTCTGGCTTGATGCCAGTAGCTTTTTATACTAAAAACCTGAGCCCCCGCAAAATTTGAATGACAATTCAGTGGCTTCAACCTGCAAGAAAACATTGTGATATAATATTTTAGGCACCCGAAGAGACATTCTCCACTGAAATAGCACACTACTTAAAAGTCAAGGAAGATGAGATTTTTATTGGGAAGCAAAACACTGAGGCATGGCATCTTATCGGTTATGGGAGAAAAAAAGCAAACTCTTTGCTGAATAGGAGACCTCGAAGAGAGAGAGATTTCATTTCGAGCCCAAAGCACACAACAAACATGGAAGGAAAATATTGTCGACGCAATATTAATACTTTCCTCAAGGCCCTCTTGGAATCAATTGTTGCTAATATCTGGTCTGAATGATTTTTTATCCCCTATGGACCTACATGATTTATCTGAGTGGACTACAGAAAACCAATTCAACAGTAATCAGAGCTAAACGCATAGCAAAGGATTAGGGAGCAGATTTGCGTGAAAGGATTGACTGATGAGAGAAACATAAATCATGGCTTCTGAGCCCTCATTCCTGCAGGCTCTATGCAGATTTTTGTTCCAACAAATGTCTTTGTTGATACTTGCATTGCGAAAATAAGTTTCACTTAGAAACATAAACAAGGCTGTTCTGTGTGGAAGAGCCAACTACGATAAGAGAGATTTGTTAAGGGAGAATCTCGATTTCTTTGTATTTCTCCTTTTCAGGGTGAAGGGAGTTTTTCTGAGGTGAACTACACAACTGACATAAGAAAAACAATCCTCGAAGAAGGGAGTGTTGGTTGGGGCTGGGGGAGCCAACAAATAACCAGAGAAAGAAGCAGGGACCAGGTGGGAGAAAATTATTGTGAACCTGAGCGGTCACCTGACCTGCCCTTCTGGGATGGGCCCGCCTGTTGCCTTGCTCTGATTTCCACAAAATATTTATTGAGAAGGAACTGGTTATTCACAGTTAAAAAGGCTATTGATTCCTTGATGAGAGGATGTGAAAAAGTCAGCTTATACTGCATGATGCTTTATATGAGGAAACACATGGAGTGTAGCTGGAAATATATGCAGCAAAGCCTATTCATTTTAATTCAAAGTTGGATTTATTGAATTCAAACTTTTTATCCCTGGATAATTTTTTCATTCATTCATGTTTAGCATTGGTAGATTGTACGTATGTTATTTGTGATTTTTCCACCCATGGGAAATTTCTGTAAGCTATTTAAAATTCATTTATTTATATGTGTGCCAGGAAAAATTCAAACTTAGTAAAAATTTTCATATGTACTCATTTAAGAAATTAGCACATGACCCTGTTACCACGTGCAAGATTAAGGGGGAGGGAGGTCAGGAACATAGCCGTTGGGGTTGCCGGCGTGAGCGGCCATGCCCTGACGGATTAAGCCCCAGCAAGGGACACTGGCTTTGGGAAAGTGGAAGGTTAGAGTCCTGAACTTGTGCGGGAGATAGACAGGTATCAGTTTGCCTAATGTTTATTAACTCAGTCCCCGGGGAACCCAAGACACCCGCATTTTTACTCCCTTCTACTGTAGCTTCCTAACATGCCTGTACTGGCTATTCTGTGCTTTTCATTGCTTGATCCTTTGTACTGTTTGGAGTAACCAAGGACTGGGTTAAGAAACACTGGACTATATTGATCTGGCATTACCTCCACAGACAGTATGGTCTCTGGAACCAGAATTCTTCATTGGGGAGGGAGTCTCTCTTATGCCGGAGTTTCCTTTGGTGAAAGACTTCAGGTGGGTGTGGAGATACTCACAAGTCACAGACTGAAGGCCGGAGTTTTTTTTTTCTGGTGGACAAGAAGGTTCCTTTTATGTGACTTCTTGGTTATCAATAACAAAGACCATGTTCGAATAGAGTGATTTTCATAAGTGAACATGGTACCAGAACACCCTAAGCCAAAGGCCAATGATCGTCTCTAGTTATTTAGTTGTGTGTAACTATGTCATGTGACCTGAAGTCATGCATTTTGTAGATTCGGGTGAAAATAAGTGTAGATGTATTTATCAATCACCACTTAGTGGTGTACTGGAATTGGATGATGGGGGACACAGCCAGATGGATGGCCTTGCCAAGCAGTCAGGGTATGCTGGAAATGTCCATCTAAAGAGGCAGTGTGAGGTAAATCTGTGCTTTTGTGTAATCCGACCAGGTCCTCCAGCAAGCACTTAAGAAATTCAGTGCTGGGTGTGAAGTGGTGGGAAGGAGACTCGGCACCTTAAAATTCAAGGTACTTTGTAAAAGAGTGGATTGATTCTTTCAGATGATGGGGCAGAATCTGCTCTTGAGTTCAGGTACCTTATTTATGAATGCCGGTAAAAGAGAATGCGAGACTGACAGTTGTGTCTGAGCAGTGATTGGTGTTTCGTGGCTCTTGAGGAGGTCCTGAGAGTAAGATGCAGCTTATGGTTTACCAGTCAATCTACATTGCTGTTCTCACCAGTAGGTGTGGGCTGTGGTTAATGTTAAAAAAGTGACAAGCTTGTGAGTACAAGGGGGTCTGGACCCACTTTTCACATGACAGGGTAACAAGTTCGGGATTAGATCCAGAGTGACCTGTTTTTTCACTCAATTGAGTTGTACTCCCCAAAACATATTCTGAGGCCAGAAGGAAAAAAAATATTGGTTTGGAGAGATAACCAATCAAATAGTAGAGGAAGTGGGTCTGAGCAACTATAGAAACGGGATCAACCAATCACATGTCTTGGTTCCGCCTCCTCTAGTTGCTTGGATTGAGAGAAGCCAACTAAGGTAGTTTGAGTGCCACCTGAATTGCTCTTAGTGCATCTGTGCTCAATATGTCCTGGAACAAGCTGGAGGAATTATCTCCTCCAGCTGGCTTTACAAAATCTAGGGATCACACATAACGAGCTGGAATCTGTGGCCATAGAAAAAAAGGTCTGGTCTGACTTTCTGGCAAGGTGGATAGTTTATTTAAGTATAAAGGCTCACAGTTGCAGAGTACTCACATGTTTGGTTAAAATAAAATCTTGGTCTGGATTTTTACTTTATGGACCTGAACTAGCCACAGCTGTATGCTCGGCATGCTGCCATTACAGCCATGATCATGAGATACAGCAGGGATATCAGATGGGCATGTTACCTATTTTATATAAATGATATGCAGGGTTGGGAGAAACCTCAGTCTATCCCAGGATGCACTGGGCTCAGACACACTAAGAGCAATTTATAGATGCCAATTTACAAAGCTGCATGTCCGAAAGAAACTGTTTTATCTGTATAAACCCCTATTACGACTAGATGAACATGCAAGCTCTACACCTCCAAATATGGGGTGGAAACCAAACACTGGTGGACAATGACGTCACATGATAAAGATGTTCAACAATGATACCAAAGACCAATGGAGGTATGCTGAGGTATGTTACAATTTAATACTCACTGGGAAGTTGAATTTAAATAATTTTAAAACATAATTCTTCTCCCCTTCATCTTTTCTGTCACCTTCCCTGAACTGATGCCATTTCTGCACTGACATCTTGAAATGTTTCTCTCTTTGAACAAATTTTCGAATTGCTTCATTTCATGTTCACCTCTGAACTCTTACCTACGTGCCCTTTATGGTTGTTAATGCTGAATCTCGTCTTTTCTGGCTGTCTTCGTCTGATGTCAGGTTTTATACAGAAGCTCGGATTACCGGAACAACAATTCCATCCAGGGTGCGTTAATCAAAGGCGAGCCAATCCTGAGTCCTGCTCCTCCCCTGCAAACTCACAGTCATCTGTTTCCGTAGACAGTAATGACCACCGCTAATTCACATCATATTGAATCCCCTGTGCATAATTAACTGTCTTTGGAATTTCTCAGAAGGTAAAGGTAGTTTTCTGTAAGAGCATTATATGTGGGTCTAATTAAACAGTAGTACATATTTTCACAGAAATAGCTTCTTTTTGTAATTGGATGCTCTAGGTATCACTAAAAGGTAAGATAATCTGCAAATTTGTACTAATATTGCTTTGCAAGCTCGTTAATTGTTGTTTCATGAAAGGTTTAAGAAAACCATGGTTTCTCACTGGGAAGTTGAATAATCTGGCCCCAGAAGCTGATATTTTTATGTATTATTGGGTCTTAAAGCTCTAAGCTTTACAATTACATTGCATTATATAATGTGAGCCTATGATCTAAGTAAAGACATTCCTATTAATGGCAATGGGCCATTTACAGGTCCAAAAGAATTTCTACTTCTCATAACCAAGCACAGATATTACTTGGGTAAATTGGGTTTTAAAAAATCGAAAGAAGCGAGCACAACATGGAGCATAGAAAATATCAGGAACTTTTAGGGTAATAATGCGGCTCACATACACATGAGTTACTGGCAGGAAAGAAGAATGTAACAAGCGCGATACAAGACACTCAGAGGTGGAAGGAAACCTCAACTGAGAAAACCCAGCCATTTCCACTAATACCTCCATGTCGCTCCTGACAGCACTATAATGAAGCAGTCAAAAAAAGCAAAAATAAATACGTGTCCAAGGAAGGCCATACAATACAGACTAGTAAGATCTCACCTTGAATACTGTCAATGGCTTTGAGCATCTGGATTCAAAATGGATGCAGCTGAATTACAGCCACGTCGACAAAAAAAGAAGGCGAATGATTTGTAATCTGAAAGGGTTGTTGTTCAAGGATAGGTTAGAAGCACTAAATCACTCCATTCTCAAAGGCACACGCACAGAGTTATATGATTCAAGTATATTGCATCCTGGGGGGATAGATAAAATCCCCCTCAAGGACTGCTGCAACGTCTCCACGGATACAAGAGCACCAGACCGCAAATGAAGCCGTTAAAGACCAGCTAAAGAAATTCCTGGCACAAATTATGGCAGGATCTTCAAATACGTTTCTACATACTCTGAGTAACACTGTGAAGCATTCGATTTATTGCTAAAAAAACAACAACATTCTGTTGCTAAATATCTGGGTAACAAAATAGCTGATGGGCCCTTGAGTTTGCAGCATGGCGTCTTCGTACAGTCATTACTGGAACAAGATGGATCTTCACTGGATAAGCTTCTGGCCATAACAGTCACCCTTGAAAAATCTAGGATCCGCGAGGCTTAGTCTCACGCACGAAACTTCAATACTGTCATGTGATCATTTTTTTTGTTTTGCTGTACACCTTCACTTCTATTGTTTCATAAACTGTCTTGTAATCTTCTTTGAATATGTATTAAAATTGGATGAGAGGGATATAGGGCTTTCGAAGGAACAAACAGGCACGCTTCACTCAAATACACTTTAATAAGTAATACAAAATAATCTGGCATTAATCATCAGTACTAAGCTATCATATTGAAGGCAATGCAAAGTGACTCGTATTACAACGGTATCAGATAATATATATATTATAGCTAATAGTAAAAAGATGCAAAGAGACAGAAAAGAAGCAATGACATAAAAGAAGCAAGAAACATAAAAGGAATTTACGAAATATTTTTCACAAGCGGTGATGATATTTTGCAGGAATTAATGAAAAAGCACAAGCACTTGCAAAGCTATTTACACTCGAACGTGCGTCATCACCCACCTTCACACACGGACTGGGGAGCCCTTTCAGCCCTGGCAGGAGACCAACACGTGAGTTCCGAGAAAGTGCCGGGCGATGCGCGCTCTATCCCACGGCTGAACTCCGGTCAGTATTGGGATCTCCCTCTTCCTTTATGCTAAATTTAGTGTTGCGTGTGGGTAGGGGGTAAGCTGGCCAGGCTCACCCCTTCCCCCCAGGCAATATAGGGTGTTCCAATTCCCCCTTTTGTCCGAGTGATTCTGCGTGTGATAAGATAGGCATCTAGCCAGATGTCCTTAATTGTCCCATGTCTCCCCCCTAAAGACAATATAGGTGTTGCATACCGACCCCTCCCCGTCTCCCGAAACCAAGATAAGTGTTCTGCTTGCTGATCTAACGACCCAGATTAGCATCCTGGCTCCTTTTTTGAACCTAAGTTATTTATAGCAAAATAGGAGTTTTTACAGGGGATCGATAAGCAACATGTTCGTGCAGTTTGGTGACATACATGGAGAATCATGGACGATTGATCTGAATTTGAGGGCGATCAGTCCACACACGATCAGAATTAATCCATAATTATAACTTCCCAGAATATTATAGTGAATGGATCAATTCCGTGTTACGTGGGCGACATTATCGTCCGTGAATTCATCCAGAATACAGAATAAAACAGAGCAATAGAATTGAGGTCTTCCCAATTAGTGGGCCTTGGTGTCTTTGGCATTTGTGGAAAGTATGTTTTTAAAATCAAGGCATGACATCACACAAGTGAACCTCTAACAATGTTAGCTTGCTGCCTCTCATATGCCAATGAAAGAACAAAGGCAAACTGAGGTACACTTTTATCTCCAACATACATTGTCCTATTTAGAAAACAAATAGAATCATTCAGATTCAGATGATTAGAAACATGATGCCTTCTGGTCAAGATTTCTGACGCATGAGTGTAGATGAAAATATTTGCTTTTCAGAATCAGAATCAGGTTTATTCGCCAAGTACGTGTGGCACACAAAAGGAATTTGTTTCCAGCAGTTGGTGTCTCAGATAGTTCATAAACACTTTAGTGAAAGCATCTGGTCTTCTATGGGAGGGTGGAAATAGGCCATTTCACATCATTAGCTTTTGTTCTTATGTGAACAAAGAGCTCAACACCTGTGTAGCTATAGAGGTTAGAAATATGTGGTGGTAAGTTACTAGTCCTGGGTTGAATCTCGGCCAAGTCTATTTTTCGGGGATAATCAATTGATGATTAAAATCCCACGGCTGGCTGAGTTATGTCACGACTGGGCCTTTGAGATAACTGGTTGAGATACTGGTTGACGCTGTTATCTCAATTGTAGGTTGCCATCCATCCATTTTCCAAACCGGTTATCCTTACAGGGTCGCGGGGGGTCCGGAGCCTGTCCGGGCACGAAGCAGGGAACAACCCTGGATGGGGGGCCAGCCAGAGTGCGAATTACACCTCCATAATTGGGGGGTACTGCCCTCATAATACTTATATGACCACAGTTTGGGGGCGATTGGCCCAGAGGGGGCGCTCGGGTGCGGCCCTCCCTGATGTGGGGGGAATATAAATAAATATAAATAAATAATAAAAATAAAATGTAATCAATGTCAGTTTTATTTAATAGTGTGTGCCTACATGCAATCTGAATTATTTAAACAACATTTCCACCAACCTACTCTACCGACAGATTACCACCAATCATTTCTCTTCTTGGACGCTCATCTAAGCGCTCCAGAAGTGCAGCGAAATAGCTAATTGTGTAATAACGGTTTGACATATCAGTATCGCTGAATTAAATGGTTTTGGGGCGCTGGAAATTTCACCCCTGCTACAGAAAAAAGAGGAAAGTTTTGGATTGTTCTCTGGTCAGTCAGTCAGAGAGAGATGATGGCGATCACGACAGTTGAAACTGCTGATTTTGAGAAGGAAATTAAATTACGGTATGTTTGTGAAACTGTTGTCATTTTCTGTCTGTTCATTTGAATGCTTATACTGGACTAGGAAGGGATACCTATCGGTTCGTCAGCCCCACCAAGAGTTTTTTTTTCACCAGCCGCCACTGTATGACCATTATGGTCCGCTAACAAATCACTACGAATAGTCACCACCAGAATCAATGTTAAGAGTGCAAGATGCGCTAGGTGTGTTTGCTAATATGTATGCAACACATGGTTATGGTTTGGACATGTGACAAAATGAGAATCAATACAGAAGGGATACGTTATCCTTATCCCTTTCCAAAAGAATTTGGCTTTGATAACTCCCATGAATTATCCTAGAAGTATACTAGTAAAAGTAATAAGCTTATACATTTCAAACAGCCTATAGCCTAGTTTTATAAAAATGGTCTATTTTGAAGACCCAGCTCCATGTTTCTCAGATCACATCTGTAACCTGTGAGGTTTGGCAGTGGAAAGGTTGAAAGATTAATCTAACAGAAACCAATTTTCCACTTTAGGCTATGCTAGTGTCAGCTGTCCTCTATTTATTGTGGTTACACTGTTTAACTAAAAACTCGAAAAAGGC
>JABFDZ020000037.1:12552924-12566494 GCA_019775955.2 Pollimyrus isidori
TAAGTGCATAGTTTGGGGAGTTGACTAAGGGCCCTATCTAATATTACAATGATCCAGAGCCACGATCTTTTAAACTTAATGTTTAACTTTGAAATGCTTACCATAGACACTGTTTTATTATTTATTTATTTTATTTTACTTCTTGATGTTTTTTGCAGGAGAATTTGTGTTTCATATCAAAGTTCTTGCACTATGTGAAGAGTAAGATTCAAATCATTTGTGACTCACAGAGTTCAGAGAGCCAAAGGCCCCTTTTCCGTATACTCTTTGAAGGATGCACCTCCCTTTATTAGCCTGATATTACACTTTGATTACGGTGTCCTCAGTACAGACTAAAATCTTGAAAAGGACCAGAAAGAGCTACGGTATGATCTCCGGTGTTTCTTGCATGACAAACATGTTCCATTTGATCTCCAGCTGAATTTGTATTATACGTTTATATAAATCTGGCTAATTTAATATCCCTGTAATACAGAAACAATATCACTGCCATTAAAACATCCAATTAAAAGTAAAATAAAAATTCAAAACAAGCAAAATAAAGAAAATAAACATTATTGATTTAATCTGCAAAAATTGCATTATTTCAGCTGCTGTACATATTTTAAATAAGTAGTATATTATTATCATCTTAACCAGCTGGTGTAGGTGGCTCCAGGTATAGGCTTTTTCCTGGCCTTGTACCTTGTGCTGCCTGGGATAGGCTCTAGCCCCCCAACTCTGTCAAAGTTAACAGTTTGAAGACTGGCACCTAGCCAGCATTCAGTACTGTAGCAATACAAGTGAGTAAGACTTTATTAAGTACAGTTTTGAGGCAATTTTTTAAAGAGGCTTTAGCAAGCATACACTGTACATCCCTTACATATACATGTTATAACACTCCTGGTAATAAATTCAGGCAAAGCAGCGCAGTGGGTGTTAGGATTTAATTTGATTGGATTATGATTTTAATCACCAACCTAAATAAACATAAAGTGACATTTTTAGGACACAAATAAGGATTCTCATCCAACAGCCCTAAAGTGTTCACTCCTCCCAGAAAACCTAATTTAAAGGTGGAAATAATTTACGACAAAGAGATTTATGTTACTTTCCACCCCCTGGTAATGTTACATTGTCTATGGACTGTTCACTATATAATCTGTTGCTATGCATTTATGAGACTGTTGGTTGGCGTATCGCCGTCATGCCCTGTATGTAACTGTGTCTTACAGGGAGGTTCAAGTCTTCTTAAACTATTATTGACTGGAAATTCATTACGCCTATATGACTATATAATAAATAAAATTTTGCAGCACACACTGTACGTTGGGTACAGTGTTTGGGTACAAACAAGGTTTCAGTAATGTGCATCAAAAATGCAAACAAGGGTGTAGATTTAGTTCCAACATTGGTAGGGGCCAAATTAGCCCCAACTCCCCCCCCCACCAAGTATTTCCACAATATTTGTAGGGATGTCACTGCTGTCCACACCCAAATCTACACTCGTGCTTTCAAAAAACTCCTACTGTATATGGAAACACTTCCTTTTCCCTCCCTGCTTTTATCCAGTGAACTTTAGCATAGGCCTGCTGTATATGTAATGCTGTATGCTAGTTGTAAATTTACAGGTTATTTAGGGATTTTGATATAGTTCAGTATATTTACTGGTTAGGTATTCTAGCTCTCTCAGACTTGACAGTTCTGTATCACTCTCATTTGGAGATTTATGTGTCTCAAGGAATTTTCCAAATGCTTTGAATAATAACGTACAAACAGCGCATTTCTCAGGGTGCTGTGAAATGTCACTAATCTATTGATCAAGATGTCAAATAACAAATGTGTGAGATGATATACTACAGCAGTGGACCTTTAAGTCCGACGCACTCTGAGAGGTCAGACGCTAGCGTACACTAAATTTAGGCTACATTAAATAAAAAACACATTGTCGAAATGTCTGCCTAAATGTCACACTTTGCAGCTGATTATGCAAGTTATGACTCAGAGATCATTCGGATTCTGTCTTATAGCTGCTTCCATAAGCTATCGATGTTGACCATACGCAGCGGGGTGAACAAAATAATGGAAAGGGGTTCTCCATTTTGTCACATTGCAATTTTATTGAAAAATACTTTCTAAAACATTGAAACATAATCATCACATAGGCCTAATTCCAAATTTGACAGCCACATCATTATTAAAACTTACAAAAAATGCTCAACGCATAAATAAGTAAAAATTTACATGGAAACCCAGTGATCTTGATGGTTGCAATAATTTCTGACTGCTCTCAAATGTCCAGCTCTGGAAAAATAGTATTTTAAAGAGAGCACTTCCCATTATTTATTTAAAATCTGCATTTTTAAATCTTGGTTTAACCCAGGTTCTGCTGGCAGAAGGCTACTCTGAGATGCAGGCTGCTTCTAGACTCAAAGATGGAGAGACTCGGAATGACTAAAAAACAGCTAGGTAGAGAGCAGAAGCAACTTTGTAATGATAGAAGTCAACTTATCCAGCATTGCCTCATAAATTGGAGGATGACCTCATGTGACCTTCAAAAGTAATGGAAAACATTAAGTGCAGGTGTGAAGTGCATAGCTAGGGAAATTCGTATCAGGCTCCTAGAAGCAGGGAAGGGACATTCATTAAAGAGAAACAGAGAAAAATCAAAATGAAGTTTGCAATATATATGCAATACACACACACACATAGTGATAAATTGAGAAATAACTCTCACTAAAAATATTATTAATGGCTCACGGGCCGGATACAGCTCTGGAAAAAGGGGTTTTGTTCAGCACCACGGACAGTGCATCGGGGTGGGCGTGCCGTCGCAGGAATTTCCCACCGCCCCATCCCTACATGCCCCGCAGTTTCCTTACATCCAGCGTCCCGTTGACACTTAAAACCGCAGCGATTACTCTGCGATATCCAACCCATCGTTTAGCATTTTGACTGAACTGTTTAGCAGTTCCCTGGCTTTATGTCACATTCTTTTGTTAAATTATCGAGTTACTCATGATAAATGTTCCCTTAATCTGTGCGCGGGCATTTCCTCAATAAAATAAGAATCAAACCATAGCTTGTAGCTATTTCGCTTTGAGTTAATAAACATGTCCACCGTCCTTTTCGCAAGCTGCATGCATTTAACAGGAGCGAATGAAGAAAAGAAGTTTGAAAATCAGTGGTTGGATGGGATTACTCTGAGCTGCCAATCACTGGCTGGTTTAACCCGACGAAAAGGGGGTTAAATTAGTTTGTGATTGACAGAGTATAGTAATCTCACCTGCCGAAAATCGCAGAGTCACATTTTACCCATCACTACTCAATATTGCGAAATGTGGTTTCCTGGTCAAACTATAAAAAAGTGCATTGATCTCTTCGTTTAATTTAACCCCGTAATCTCCATTTCGATTTTTGTTTATAGGTTGTAAAACCTGCGCAGGTGACGGTCTGTAATCAAACTCATGATCATCTTAATCCATTAAATTCTTTGCCACACACGTGGGATTTCTGTCGGTGCATTTGCCGCTGATAAAATTTTGATTTTTTTAATTTTACTTTTGAACAATTGATTACATTTTCCGATGAACAATTACACACTTTCCTATATTTTATAAACCATTATACGGTATTTTACAACTCAGCAAACGATTATTTATGTTAGGAATGGTCGAATCAAGTAACAAGTTGGAACTCAGGTAGTATTCATGAAGCTGAAACGTATTTTAAAAGGTCATGATGGTCATCTTTTGCGTTTTATAACCTTTGCAATTATTGCTGTGCTATATTATGCGCCACTGAACAACGGCATAAATATGTCTACACATTTGTCAGAGTTGTTGATATCAGAGTGGCGTAAATTAAATCTTAATTACAGACCCCCCTCAGCCCTACCCTCTTGGCCATGGTCATTTTTGCTTTGAAAGGGAATATGAAATGCTTTCACCTTTGTGTGATCATAATCCATCTAACCAAAACCTTTTGTAATACGTTTTAGAAGGAAGTTTACAGATTACAGTGGTCAATACATATCTCAGGGAGTATTATTTGAATTTAACCGATTAGCATTCTGCGATGCTACAAGTCTTGATAATATTGTTAGACATACAAAACACAGCATGGCTCCTTACAGAGTTAAAAAAACGACCTTTCATTCATCATAATAAATGCCTTATTTAAGTGAATATTCTTGTATTACTTCAAAGGTAAAATTCTCACATGCTTAAATAAAAAGGTTCTATAACAAGGATCTACAAAGAGTTTTCTTTTGCATTGTATAACAATCATGGCCCTCTGATTAATGATACTCAATTGTGGTGTATGATTTTTTTTTTTTTTGCAAAGAGATAATCACCTTAAACTACACTAGAATCCAAAGCACAAGGGCTCTCAATTCATTACCAGGTTTTGGTTTAATTAAGCCATTTTCATTTTTTTTCTTTTCTAATCTGCATAAAATGTAAAAATGGCACCCTTGTTGCATCACAGCATTGCAATTAGTCTAATGAATGGAAAAGATCGACTTTGGAAGGAAATCTTATACCGAAGCTCTAGAGAAACATACAGCCGTACATCCCCCTCCACCCCAACCCTCCCCCCCAAAAAACGGAACAGGGCATGCTTATAGGTAGGGCTGCATATAACTGCTATGTACAGTACATGTAAATACGCATTCACCTTTAAGATCGATACCTGCGAAAATCGATCGTCTGTAAAAGCGCTCATTTTATGTGCATTTGCGCTGCAATGACAAGACACTACCTTGCATTTTAACCCGTACACCGCAAATGAAGTCGAGTTAGTAGGCTATATAAATAAAGATTAAAATGCATTATATTTTGTTTTCACAGCACAGCGGAAATGCACATAAAATAAGTACTGTACGCATTTGGCGCTTTTACAAACGATCTATTGTCGCACGAGTTGTTCTTAAAGGCGAATGCGTACTTGCATACCAGTTATGCGCACCCCGGCTTATAGGTTATGAAATATCAGTACATTGTTACATTATTTAACTTTTCCACTTACTTAACTTTTGTACTGCCACACAGCATATATTACAACCGTACCTCTCACTGGATTTTAATACACTCAAAAGGTTTTTATGTTAGTCAACATCCCCCTCCTCCACCACAAATGTGTTGGTGGTTCAAGATTTCACTTCAGCTAACAAATATGGATATGTGGATATGTGTATTTATTTTATTTCTTTATATACAGAAACAGCAGGTTAATTATATGAGGTGTAAGCTTTCGGTTTCCGGAGGTGCGTTTTTGTAGAGGTCTGTAATAATTAATTAAGAAGAATAATTATATGCTGTCATTTACTTATAGCACTATACTGTATTACTCATGACTAAAAATATAATAATACCAAAGGAGTAAGGTCACACCTTGCATTCACTACAGCTTCAGTCCTTCATGGACGGATGTCATGCAACTTCCAGACTGTGTGTCTGGGGATATCGAGAATCTTCTGTGCTTGAGAACTTCAGGTGAAGGTTCAGTGGTGTCTAGATCTGGGAAGCCATGAGAACAGCATGTGTGAGAATATTACCGCCATGAGGGGCAAAGTGATTGCACCGTCTGGTGCGTCTGTTCCTGCAAAATTGACTTGTTTTCCTTGGTTGTTATATGAGAACGCGGAGCAATCATCAAGCCTAATGACCAATGGACATTGGTGGTGGAAGGGATCCCTTAGTTTTCTCGAAATGTAAACCTATTCCGACGCAGGAAAATGGGTAAAATGTGCCTCATCAGGCCATGTCACTGTTACCATTTTCCAGGGGGCCTTACATCAGGTTATCTGTCTTTGTGTTTTGTGAAATCCCCAAATGGGCCACAGAGATGCTGATTCAGTTCTATGGTAATTTATACTTTTGTGGTGTTTAGCAATTATCCTGTTAAGTGCCTAAATATCCCTGTCAGTGAGTTTGGTATGTCAGGTGTTTGGTGATATGCTGTCACGAATCCACTAAACACATTAAAACAATTCTCAGTTTTTGTCACTTATACGCTAAATGTTTGGCTTCTTTAGAACTCAGTTGCTTGCTTCATATTATTTTGAAAACTCACCTATTAATGTGCTGATTATCTCACCTTATAGGTCATACTGGTAATTGGCATTTAATCTAACATGACTCAGCTCTGTAGGTGTGTTCGTAATAGTTATTTATGTACTTCAGTGCGAAAACCCTTTATCATGGAATAATTATACGATTTTGTTAATCTCCTTTATGCATCACAGTGAAACAAAACTGTACATTTGAATTAATTTAATTTATGTAAGTTTTGTTTTACAAAAACTTAGAAAATAGAAACTATCAAAATTCCTACTATTAGACACCATTCCTACATATTTAATCTTAGAACTATGATAAACGATGAAAACACTTATTAATATACATAAAAAGCATGTACATAACCCCAAAATGCCTGAAATATTAATATTGATTTACGGCTTGCATAAATTGAGAGCAGAATATTATTAGCAAGCCTTTGACAGTTGAGATTCTATTTGAAGGTCAAAATGGACATAATCAGTTCATTATTTATCTTTCCTGCAGGAATTAATTATTAGGACCTAGGTGATGGAACATAGCAGTTTGCTTTTCAATTCTAACACTCACATTATGTTATTTTCTGAGGTCCCAATTGAAAAGGAATAAAAATACTGTTTTAGCCACAAACTCCAGACTAGTGACTGATACAAAGGTTTCATCATGCAAAGCCCCCCGCCATGTTAAGACCCGGGTCCTCACAGGGGGGGGGCAAGTACCATGACTATGCATTATACTGAATGTAGTAAGAGTTGGATTTGCATACTTGGCACAGAATTTACCAATTTTGAGTGGGTCTTGGGTCAAAGTCAGTGATGGTTCTAGACCATTTGAACTGGGGAAGCCAGACTGGTGCCAGTTGTTCTGTTAGAGGGGCCAGATGCATTTGCCCTTAATGTCCTCCAGGTATTACTTATACATTGCCAGCATAAAGAAGCAAAGACAATTTTGAAAAACGACAAGCTATTTATGCAGTGATTTGTAGTCACATTTTACAGTGTTTACAAATATGTAACTCTGAATTCTTATTTAGGCTGTTTTGCTTTTGGAAGCTTATTTTTTTCTGTTGTTAACTTTGGTTTTCCGCAAAAGAACAGTCATGGATAGAAGGACCTTGTCAGATTGAGTGTAGGCAAGTAGGCAATTAGAGCGGTAACTGCGGGTAAATCAGGGTTTATTTGCTAAGACTAAGACTTCACTCACAGATAACGTTAATGACAGACCTAGGCAATCGTACTCGAATGCAGACTTAAATACACAGGACAAGTCAGAAATAACATCAAACAGCTCGGAACAATCAAGGTTTCACACGAGGTTAATGAGGTGGCATGGCACACAGGAGGATCATATGAGCAGATCATGACAGAACACCGCCCCAAAGATGCGCACCCTGGGTGTGCCTCAGGGGAGGCAATAGAGGAGATGGGACTGGGGACACGGAACCTGGAAGACAAAAGTGAAAAAATAAGGCACAGGGGATGCAACCAAGACCTGACAAAGAACACGAAATACAGACAGAAATAAGAAAGGGGGGAAAGGGGGACATCGGTGGAACACTAACGTGAAGAATGAAAGGGCCAGGAGTGAACATGGGAGGCACAGAGGGACGAGGAGCAGAAACAGGAGGGATAAAGGAAGGAGGCAGAAAGACAGAGGACAGCAGTCAACGGAGAGCCTGAGGGAACTCCCGCAAGCAGAAGGTGGCAGCCACAGGGGCAGCAGGCAACCACGAGGTTGGGGCAGGAGGGCACCTCGGAGGGAGCGAGGAGGATGCCAGAGGGACAGAAGGAGGAGGCAAGGAGGAAGTAGGTGGGGGCACCAGGGCAGGTGAGGAGGAAGTTAGAGGGGACCCTGGCAAATGAGTCAATGTGGGGGAACTCACAGGTGATCGACAAGGCTTTGGAGGCAGGGCGGAAGGCGGCCAACGAGTCCATGAAGGGGGACCCACAGGTGACCACCGAGCAGAAGCCGAGGGGCTCGCAGGCGTCTCTGCAGCCACAGCCAAGGAGACTGAGAAGGAGCCAGGGGGCAGGTGTTCTATCCTCTTCCTGGACACTGACAGGTGGGGACCTGGCTGAGATAGACCCTACTGGGGTGATGGCTGAGGACTCCATTGGGGCCGTTAGGGAGGTCCCCAAGGGCTCCCATTCAAGCTCCACTCACAGGGGAGAAAGAGCAGTATTCAAGCCATTTGGGACCACTTTGGAGACAGGGACTGGAGTCATGGGAGCTGGTGGTGCTAGAGTTGGGTCAGGAACTAGGAGGACTGGAGCAAGTGGTACAGTGGGCAGATCAGGGATGGGCAGAGATAAAACAGGTGGAGACAGAACATCAAGCATTTGCGGAGCCAGAACACTGGAGGATGGAGCATCGGGCGAAGGTGCAGGGACCTCGGGTGGCGGCAGCGGCACAGCAGCCTTTGGGGGTGCAGCCAGAATGGAAGGCACAGGAACCTCTGGGGGCACAGCCAGGACCTCTGGTGTGGGTGGAGCCAGGACCTCGGGTGCAGCAGCAGGCGGAGCGTGAGCCAGGACCTGAGGCTAGCAGGCACGGCAGCACAAGAATGGACAGGTCAAGCACAGGAAGAACAGGCGGGTCAGGCAAACTGGAGACAGGGTTTGCGTCTCCACGGCAGGCCTTGTTCCTAAATGGGAGTTGAAAACCCACAGGATAGCTTCTCAAATGGACCTGGTCCCTTTAAATGCCAGGCGGAATACTCTATAGGGACAGGCTGCTAGTGGCGGCAGTGCCTCGAGTACAACATGAGCCTGGGGTACTTACAACTAAGTTGCTGGGGCGGCGGAGTCGGGGTAGAGCAGCGCCGGTTCCTCCTGGTTTTCGGCGGAAAGAGGTACAGCAAGTTGGTCCCGAGGAAGATAGTCGGCTCTTGCCTCGGTTTCGGCTCTCGTCGCCTCCTCTTCTTCCTTCAGGTTGTGGCTGGCAATGGAGCTTCGGTCATTGTAGGAAGTGCTGCCGGCTTGGAACACTGTTCACTGCGAAGCGACTAGCGGGAGCTTTATCTCCGTCACGCCATAAGCTTCTGGAGATTGGGACGAGGTGGGGCACACAGGAGGATCATATGAGCAGGTCATGACAGGCGTCTGTTTTTGAGGGGCTAAAGATGTCACCCTTGCCATGTTGTGTTTCTACCCTTTTCCATCCGAGAAATTTAGCGCACACGTCTCTGGTTCAATGTCATTGTGAAGAGGCGGGAATGAAAATCAGCAGCTCCACGGACATCCCTCAGGAAAGACTGGTAAAGAACCAGCTGAGGTGGTTCCAGCATCTCATAAGAATACTGCCTGGCTGGCTCCCAAGGGAGCAGTTCCAGGTACATCCCACAAGACAGAGCCCCTGGGGAAGACCCAGGACATGCTGGAGGGATTATATCTCCTAACTTGGGCATGTCTAGGGATCCCCAGGATAAGCCTGAACCTGGGGCCTTTGAGGGAGGTCTGCTCTGACCTCCTCGGCATCGTGCATCCTTATGTAGGGGAAAAAAGGGACAATTCATGATTTTCATTTTCATAACACAATGGAAAAAAAACATTTACTCTTTCATAGTGAAGTTGTACTAGTCTGGTAAACATCAGTAGTTTTTGGGTAAATCTAAGATATGCAGGATTGCTATATTGCTTTCAAGAACGGATACTGTTCAGCAATTGTGGCTTGTGGTAGTTTTACATACACAAAATTATTCTATGAGCAGAACAAAAAATGATTCAAAGAGATAACCAATCAGTTTGTAGAGAAGGTGGGACCATCTAATCAGATGTCTTTACATCATTGCTTGGACCCACCTCCTCTACAAACTGATTGGTTATCTCTCTGAATCATTTTTCATTTTGCCCATAGAATATTTTTAAGTAAGTCAAACTCCCATGACCACAATTGTCCCTGGTCTCCCCCATGTCAGATATTTCCTACTTTTTATTATTTTCTAAGGTTTGTGACTGAAATGTCCAACTATTAAATTGTTTCAGGTTTTTACAGCTGAGTACAGTCATGTGACACACATAATGTGATCTTTTCTTGGAGGAAAGAGTGTTATTTACAAGAGAAGCAGAATTTGGCAGGAGGAGGACAAGAAATACACTATGTGAATGTGAAAATAAAACCTTTGGCAGGGACTGGAAAGAAAATCAAATGAATGGGGGGGGGCATAAATAGCTAAGGTTTGTTGTGGTATGTAGGGTTGCACAGTCTGTGGTTTTTTCAGGTTGCTAGAATGCCAATTAATGACAGTCACTGGGAGCAAGGGACAGCAGACGGGTGGAAGCCATTAGAATACCAGTCTGGCTCACACTCCGTAGAGAGACAGCCACGCCCCCAAACTCAAACATAATGTTTCACAAAATAACAAGCATACCTATTAATACCTCCTAAAATGACACATGAATGCTAATTGCAATTTGCAAACTGAAAGTTAGTTCAACACCAGATCTCTGACCTCAGAAGCCCACTAACCTACGGTGTTATTTGGAATTGCGGAAACACTTCCAATTTTTAAAGATTGAAGAACTTTATTCAACTGTTGCTCCAGTTTCTTATTTAATCATCCAATGTGTAATATTTGCAACGTTCTTTGACTGTTTATAAACATTACCGCCAATATTTTTATAGTAATTGCTCAAACTTATTCCCAAAAATGCCCACTAGTGTAATTTATTAAGTGTAGTATTTGCCCACTAGTGTAGTTTATTAAGTGTAGTATTTGCCCACTAGTGTAGTTTATTAAGTGTAGTATTTGCCCACTAGTGTAGTTTATTAAGAACGCAAATGCTGGGATAGTGGTGGGGGGGTTAGCTCGGCTTTTCTCCCACAATCCAAAAAACACGTTTTTTTTTTAAATAAACAAATAATAACAATAGTTACATTGCACACTGTGAGTGCGCGTGTCTCGTGATGAGACCCAACACTGCAGTCCTACGCAGAGACCGTCCTTGCTCCTGCCCTTGTGATTCCTGGGATAAACTCCAGCCTCAGCAGAACCCAGACCTGGATAAGCAGATATGAAAGATGGATGGATAAATGGAAAACTGCCAAATGAGTAACTGAGTGTAAAAGTTACAGTAAGAAAGAAAAGCAATAGACGGCTTGAAAGCCTCTAATTTACAAGCATCTCCCAAGTGAGTGTGGCGAGGCAGGAGTGTCTTAAAGTGTAACTCAGAGCTCAGACACGGGGGCTGCATTGCACAGCTTGATAAGAACACTCCTAAATGCATCTTCCCAGACCAACGTGACAGTGAGCGGAATATCTGCTACTTACAATCCTTTAAACCACACAGAGAGCATATACAGTAAAACTCCATGGCGCTAGAAAGCACTTACTGTCCTCCCCTCCTCCATCCCTCCATCCCGTGGGAATAATTGTGCTGTCTCTTATCGAATGAATATATGAGCCGTTTCATCAACCGATGATGGGCACCCTTAAGTACACCCATAAATGCTCTGAAATTAAAACCAAAAAAAAACCCTAAAATACATGCGATTGCATTTCACTTGAGTCACATTTTAGCTACACTTGAGAAATGAAGAGTGTTAATTGGCACCTGGGGAAGTGACCTGTAATCGACGAGGGTTTCATGGCGTTCAGAATCGGAACCCAAATCACTTTGACTTGCCAAGCACAGCAGACAGTAACTTATTTGTTTGTTAAATTTGTTACCTTTCTTGTTCATTGTTACATAGATGCCAGGGATGGTTGATGCAATTATGTTCAATGCAGTTTGTGTACTATAAAGGGGAACATAATTCTGTTTTACATTATTCTGTACTTTAGTAGGTATGGGGTTGGAAGATAGATAGATAGATAGATAGATAGATAGATAGATAGATAGATAGATAGATAGATAGATAGATAGATAGATGTGCAGTTGGGTCGTGTGTGACTGTGGGTTAGGAGCCCGTGTCTATAACTGGAAGGTTGCTGGTTCAAATCCCCTGTGGCTGGCAAAGTAATGTGTCTAGGGACACTGTCTGACCCTGCTCTCAGAGCCTCAGGTGTAAGCTGCTTTGAAGGAAAGCATCTGTGGAATAAGCAAATGTACATATTGAGGAGCAAGAGGGATATTACACGAAAACAGAGCCAGATTCTGATTTCTGCGATTTCAGAGCTGACTCAGTCAGGCATTCTGCTAGAAGCCAGTGGCCTTGATGAGATACAGGACCTGGCAAGGTCATTGACGTAAGGGACTGTTCCCTTGGCAACCTTGTTTTCCAGTACCAACTTGATTCGTGCTCCAACTGGTAGCCAGTGGGTTTAGTGAATGTGAGAATTTAGAGGTGCAGTTATTCTGGAAATGAATAAATCACAGAGATGTAATTTAAAGATTAACTTAAAGCAGCAGATTAATAAACAATCAGAATTGAAGGTAGTTCATTTGGTTTCTTTCTTAAATGAACATTACTCATTTGCAGAAACTGGCCACAAGATATTCCTACCATATCATTACTGCCACAGATCGTCTGCTTTAAATTGTATATGCTCCAGTAAATTTCCAAAGGCGCAGATGTAATATTTTGGCATTCTCCAATTTACTACTGAGGAGGACAAATAGATCAAACATTTATCTTTCCATATTAGTCTTTGCTATGAGATTACCTTCCCTGTTTGTTGTTTTTGAGGTAATTCCAAAGACAATTAAACATTATGAAAGTTTTCAGCTGAAGGGGTCACCTTGCAAACACAGGATGAAACATTACAAAGAAAAACTGAAGATACATGTTTGCAATGTCTCTAGCCGATGGTGGTTTTGTTAAGTGCAATTGGATTGCTGTGGATTGTAAGCTGAGGAGTGTGATTAAAGCATAAATCGGAAATATGCTTCTGATTCGCATGCGCTGGAAATTCAAATACACAAGTGTGTTCAGTGTGACCTTTCAAAACGTCATTGTGACATCCCCACCCCTCAGTACCTAAGTAAACAATGTTTAGTTATGTTTGCTATGTCAATTTGAGTTTTGTCTACTGTCACTATGCCCCATACTTCATCCTATGCTTCACAAACTCACAGACAGGCCTGCATTTTTTAAAACATGTCTGTCCACTTTAGGAGAGCACATCAGCCGGCTTTCATTTCCTGGCATTTATCGCTCCTAAAATATCTGAGATGCTATAGGAAAATTGGCCAGACGTTATATTACATAACTTCAGTCTTTTGCAAATCATCTATAAAACAAAAGCACTCCTTCTTCGATTTGTCAACAGTGCATGGACGCCAGCCTGAACCAAAAATCCAGGTGGCTTCCTCACTTGCTTAACATGAAATCTTAATGGTTTCCTGACATGCTTAACCTGAAATCCATGCAGTTTCCTCACTTGTGTAACCTGAAATCCAACTGACTTCCTCATTAGCTTAACCTGAAATCCATGCCATTTCCTCGCTTGTGTAACCTGAAATCCAACTGACTTCCTCATTAGCTTAACCTGAAATCCATGCAGTTTCCTCACTTGTGTAACCTGAAATCCAACTGACTTCCTCATTAGCTTAACCTGAAATCCATGCCATTTCCTCGCTTGTGTAACC
>JABFDZ020000037.1:12582654-12595144 GCA_019775955.2 Pollimyrus isidori
CCCCCCCCCCACCCCGCGTTCGCAGCGTGGGGGGAAGCCTGGAGACCAGAGGCAACTTGGGGAAAAAAACTCAATTTAATAAAAATCTATGACTGCAGTGGAAAAACTAAACATGCAATGTCTCTTGTATTTTGCTTGGTTACTCGTGGTTATGGTTAGGGCTGGGTAGGGGTTAGGGTTCTCATAGTTAGTGTTAACATTCACCCCATAGAAATAAATGGGTGGTCTCCTTAAAGATATGTTTACCCGACATGTGTATGTGTGTGTGTATATATTTATATACACACACATATAGTGCCAATAATAATTTTAAAAACTCACCAGTTCTATATAACGTTTTTGTATGTCATTTGTCCTTACTGATCTGTTGTTTAATGTTACTTGTTATATGTGGTTTAAGTCTAAAGGGAGGCACGCAGGAAGTATTGTATAGTACATGCACAAATGGAAATAAAGCTGACTGAATCCTTTACAAATTCATCAATTGCTGATGTTAAAGTAACTGGTTAATGATAATCAGTGATTCCCTTGATTTTTTGAAAGTCAGTGCCCATTAGAGGTCAGTGTTCACGTCGGGAAATGCCCACCATCTTCTGGTTTTCCAGCCGAGCCAGGTGTCAGAGCCAGCAACAGACTCTAAAATAAATCATGCAGGTTAAGCAGCAGTTCTGTAGACAAACATCCCTCTTTCCTGATAACATGTAAAACACTGATCAGCAGTAAGCCCTGGCAGTCTTATCGTAATCCTGCAACACAGTCAAACTCGATTCTGAATATCCCCGACTCTCTCATGCTCTGCATATGTGTACGCACCTTTAACGTCATTTTCACACGGCGGCGTATTTAACTTGGCAGTATGAATATCATGTGTCACGGGGGGCTACGGTTGTCATGATGCTCAAAGGCCTCGGCCAGGGAGGTCAGGACAACCGGCATGATTCACCCTGGGCAGAGTCTGAGCCCGTCCCAGACTGCCTACACATGCTTTTGCTGACCACAGATATCACTTCAGCTCAACAGCACATCTCTAGAGCGTAAGATTAAACAAGGTTACCTAGGAAAATTTCACAGAAGCACCAGAGCAAAAAATTGACATCGCATTCAAACCTTCCGGAGCAGAACAGTGAGGTGACATAGCTTCCTGTTAAACTACAGATCCATCATAATAAGCATAATAATAATTATTATTTGGTATTTCTTTTCATCGTTTATTAAATTATGTATAGTTGCATATACAGTGGGGAATTAAAAAAAATATATTTTAAAGAGATGAGTAAGCTGAGTAAGAAAATAATACATTATTAACCATCTAAAACACTGCTAAATGGTTTAAAAAAATAGCTCCATACATGAAATATGTATAACAGTGTTACTCTGAGTTGGTTCATTACCATAAAACGTATGGTTCTTACTGAAGCTAATTTCTAATGATTGTTTGCACAGGATAAAAGGAAACCTAATTAATTTTGACTTGAATGTCATATTGATTATATGGCTGCATGAGTAAACCTGTTCAATAAAATTTTGGGGTTTTTCAAAATTAATTATCCTCTCTGGGACTCAAAATATCTATGTATTATTCTGTTTGTTTCTAATACATTGTCAAAGGCATTTACTACCAAGTGAAACATGCACTCATAACTGGACTGTTTGGTGCCTGCCGATTACTGCAGACCACCAGAGGTACTGAATGCTTTGAATTTTATACCAGGTAAGCAGGGACGATTCTTGTGTTTCTTTAGATAACCTCCCTTGTAATGAAGTGTTTTGAAAGGCTGGTTAACGACATTTGCTCCATCATCTCTATGACCACGTCGATCCATGTCAGTTGGCCTATCACCCAAATGGATCACCCACTGACCCGTATTGCCAGTATTGTCCTTCGTACTATTCTCACCCAATTGTGGCAATGGGAATTATGGAAGACTACCATTCCTTATTTATTACATATTTATTATAATGTAACTTTGTCTTACTGCTTATATGCATTGCATGTGACAAATAAAATCCTTAAGAGGGGTCATAATTTACACCTTGGTGCCAACCTTAACCATTAAACATTAACTAATGATATATTTTGAAATGGTGAGTGACAGGGGAGGGGGTACCACTGACCTTGACCCTATATACAGCCCTGCAAGTACGATAACAAGACACACTGTGCAAAAGTGTAATTTATTGTAGCCAAATACAACTAGTTAGTCATTTCAGTCACTGTTCAGTTACTGTAGAGGTATGTAAGCTTAAATGATCTTATGATGAATGTTTTATTTTGATCCACAAATTTTCAGTCCAGCTGGATTCTGCTCATCATTTTCTTTACTGTATCAATAACCTTTGGCAGAACCAGACTGTTGGACTAGAAATATTTTTATCCGGACAGCCTCACCTTCACAGCGCGATCATGCAGTCAGGGCTAATGTGTACTTGAAATGATGCATGTTGACGCGGAGGCAGGGAAAGTGGCCGGGTTTCAAATGACAGCAGGACATCTTCATGGAGTGTCATTACAACTAGTGCGGCATTCCATCAATGGGCAGGAGCCGTGGTGATGGAATGGCCCCGCTAATTTTTTATTTTTGGGGGGGGGGGGGTTACAACACAGCATTCTCATGTGTCCCATCAAGCAACCTGCGATGTTTTGAAAAACGTGTTGACGTCCGAACGTCTGCCACCACCTTGTCTATTAAAACAAATTACAACCTTGCATCCTATGCAGAAGATCGAATGGCGTGCTTCTGTCACGTCCTTCCAAAATAAACACATCTCCCTTAAGTACTCCTGGGGCCTGTGAGCGACATCATGATACTCTAGCAGAACCATTTTTATGCAACATTTTGTGCCCTGTGTCAAGCTATTTGTCGTCCTTACGCATGCTACAAGAGAGGGTTTTGGCAGCTGCTGGGGAGTTTGAATGAGAGTTTAATTCGTTCCCTGTGCTTGTTTTAAATCCCACAACAGGTTGCTGCTCTGCAACGTATGCACAGGATAAAATGTGCACTTCAAACAATGATTCTAATGGGATGTAAACTAAATGGACAGCGCCGTGTAATTCATCCATTTGTGGATAATTACTGGCCAGCATCCTTGTCTGACCTTAGTTACATCATTGCTAAAAGAGATTTGGCTCTATAGGACTAGATGCCTAACAAATAATATGCCAGCCCAAAAGTCATTTACAGGAAATTTAAAAAGGAAAAATCACAGATGCTTCACAACGGTTTCATTACTCAATCGAGGAAGTCTTTCCCCATATGAGTAATTTTCTCATTTGTTTGCATGCATACATTTGGATACCCTTCTAGTATCTATTACCTTGTGGTCACTGCTTTGTAGATAAATCATTAAACCGTATCTGGAAACAGATAATCAGCTGACCAGTCACTTCATTGGGATCTGCCCCTGGATTATATAAAAGTGGCTTCTGTAGAGACACCTTCATTGAAGCATGATGGCTTCCTAAGGAAAAGCCATTGAGAGCTACATCCCACACATCATGCAGAACATTCTACTATGCTGAATACACCATATTGTATGGAATTGAAAGATCATGGCAATGAGATAATATTAGAATGCAAACATCAGTTAATCCAAAAATGTTTGGATCTTTATTTAAGTTTCTTATTTTAGGAACAGGTGACTTTCCTTGTGGCTGAGGTGGCCCATTCATTTCAAGGCAGCAACATGTTTGCATGTGCTATCTATTTTCCAACCCACTTATCCTACTGGGTCACAGGGAGTCCAGAGCCTATCCCAGAAGCAACAAGCATGGAACAAACCTGGATGTGGGGCCAGCCTATTAAAGGGCACATTCACACCTACAGAAAATTTTTAGGAACTCCAATCAGCCTCAACGTGTTTTTGGACTGTGGGGGGAAACTCGGAGTACCTAAAGGAAACCCCACGACAACACAGAGAACATGCAAGCTCCACACACATTTAACCCAGGAGGAGACTTGAACCCAGGTCCCAGAGGGGTGAGGCAACAGTACTAACCACTGCACCACCATGGCACCCCTACCTGCGAAATATTCATGTTTTTTAGTATGATTCTTGGCTTGTGGTAAAATGATACATTAGCTAGACTATGGGGAACCTTCGACTGGTGAACTTTGAGGTGATGGACTGATACTTTTAGGAACACTGCATGTCCACTAAGTATCTGGAGTCTCAGAGCAGAAGTTGTGCTCTGTGTCTGCAGAACAGCAGTGACTCGAGAAGCCTTGAGGGATGATGGAGGCCAGAGGAGCCGCCAACAGGGCAAAGAGTGTGGGATCCCGCACCAATCCTTGCTGAACACAGCTAGAGAGGGTATGACTTAGAGAGCTAGAGTGCATGTCCTCAGGATTTGGGTGGAAAGGGGATAAGACATATATCTCTAGTTCCAGACTATACCAGGATCAAAAGTTGACTTCTTCCTCTTCAAAAATTGATGTCAGTGGGAAAAATAAGCAGTAGAAAAGTGAGAATCTAACAACAGATGAGATAAAAGGAAGGGGTGGAAAAATAAATCGGGGACCAGGCTGGTGATAGAACCCAGTGTCTCTTTTAAGAGAGGCAGAACCTTCTGTGGTGAGAGAAGTGGAAAATGGAGGCAGAGGGAGGGAGAGGCGAAAAGGGAGAATTAACAGCATGACTCGGCTGAAAGAATTCTGAAAGAGGGTCACCTTAGCAGGGGTGACTGTAGAGTGGCATGACGCCAGGATATTCCTGTAGATCACCAAGTTAGTTCGATCCTTGGATTCGTGCCATTTCTATTCAGCTGCACACAGCCCGGTCCTCCTGGCTTGAAGCACGTCTGGAAGTTGAGACCTTGTGGAGGAAGCGGACAGAAAGATTGAGAGTGAGAATAAGAGGAGGTTATTGGCCACTTGAATGTGATGTCTGGGGACACATCAGGTCAGTGGGACAGTGTAAAATTTGTTACCCTGTGATGAAAGGGACATTGTGTGGGCTGGTTGGAGGTGTGAAGTGGAACATAACTTATTAGAGGGGGGTTAGAAGCTCATTTGGGACACCTGGTAAGTCGGAAATGGCAGTCAGGCTTCCCTGTCTTTATTCTGGGTATTACCACCATATACAAAGGGTGTATATAAGCTGTGATTAAAGCTTTGCAGTTTAATGAAAACCGCGCTGTTTGCCTCAGATGAAATGATGCTGGCTTGGTTGTTGTAGATGTCTTTGGACTACAGGAGGAAACAGGATTTCCCAGAAGAAATGCACGAAGCATGGGGAGAACATGCAACCCCACGAATGAGCAGAGTGAGGATTCAAAGCCCCAGCCCTGAAGGTGATGGCGCTATCCACTGAGCCATTATTACCGAACACAATTCAGGAAAAGTTATGGTTTGTGTTTATACCTCCCACAGACAATGTAAAAAGGCCCGTGCCATTTGTGTTTTGTATAATTCCTTAGCCAGCTGCTGGTTCATATTTTATTTGCCAAATTGTGGAAGAATAACATTGTAAAAAGGCTTTTAAATCGCAGCTAGAGTTGACAGTCAAACTAATGCTGTATTAATGAGTGTTTCTGCTCTGTATGTCTCACTGCCATTCATGATTCTTGCATGTGCTACAACAGTAGAGCTACAAGGAAAAATGGTTAGGTACTTTTATAAATCTGCAAATATTTTTGCATTTTCGGCATTTTTCAATAAGTTATTTCAATTTCCATTGTTATAAAATTTGCAAAGTTATAGGAAGGCTTTACACTTGTTTGTACACAGTGATGTTGCATTATTCACAGCATTATTTTATTTTGAATTATATAATTGTATGTAATTGAAGAGTCATTGTGCAAAGAGGAGGTCATTTTATATTTAGGATTAGTTGCAATGGAAAGATGTGATTTTGCTTTTTTTCAGCTGTTCTCTAAGTTTAGTAACTGTAGGCATGGAGTTTAAGGTATCACTTTTAATTGATTGCTTAGCAAGTGAAGTACCACGTCAGCCTGTTCATCCTGAATGATAGACACATAGGAACTTAATAATTACATTTTATTTTTGTGTCAATTGACGTGTAATCATTCAAACAATTATACAGTAGTTATAGTAAACGTTCTGTGTTGACAGATATTTTAATTTAAATTTATTATGTGAGAAAGTAATTTTATGTGATTTATTAAAATAAGTCTTTGCACTGGTACACATTGGCCTAAGCACCAAAGGGGGGGGTGGGGGTTAATGAGGGGGGTTAAAACAAACATATCCAAAAGAACTCTATGATAAGGTATTCAAACGAAGTCCCGTTTCTCTCACTCAGACTAGAGTCACCGGGGCCCCACCCTGGAGCCAGGCACGGGGGAGAGGCCCGTTGGTGAGCGCCTGGTGGCCAGGCCTTGGGCCGTGAGGCCCGGCCGGGCATAGCCCAAAGAGGCATGCGGGTGGGCCCACCACCTGCAAGGGGAATGTCAGGGGTTCGGTGCTTTGTGGATCAGGTGACGGCCTAGGAAGGTCCTGGCGGTCCGATCCCCGGCTGACAAAACTGGCTTTCGGGACATGGAATGTCACCTCTCTGGTGGGGAAGGAGCCTGAGCTTGTGCGTGAGGTTGAGCAATATCGACTAGATATAGTCGAGCTCACATCAGCCCAAAGAGAGGTGGAGAACATCAGCCCTGGAGAATAGAAGCCCACAAGAAGCCCTCCGGTGAAGTATTAACAGGTTTGTGCAGGAAAAATGTCTTAATTTTTTCTGCTATTTGTGTGGAAATGCAGCTGCACATGGAATTTACAATCTCTTCAAAAGTCAGGAATCTCTAGTGTAAAAGAAAGAATTAGAAATCCACAAAAACTAGTCACGTGTGAAAACAGAACTGAATTCTGCCATGACTTGGTTAGAAAATCCAAGCCTAAGTAGTGTGGCTGACAATGAACTGTGGATGCTGAGCGTGATGGAATGATCTTCCAGCAGACCATGGCATGCAGTCCATGTTCAAACAAGTGAGTCTCCTCTCACCTCTAGCCATGTTTCTTGATTTAATTCTGCCCCAGAGTTCACATCCACAAGTGGCCTTAAGGAAAAAGCAGCCTCATCTTGCCCATAAAATTTTCTCTCTGGAGCTCGCTGGTCTCTGTGCTGTTCAGAAAGGTTCAGCCACAGCTCATCCCGTCTGTGCGTGACCTTTTCAAAGTTATACATACAAAATGAGATTTTGCTCCTCCAGGAATAAAACATTTGGCACTGATTCCATAACTTTATAAATACCTTTCGAGGTAGGAGGGACCTTCTGCAAGCTATTCTTAACCATTTTCATTCACTTTTTACACGTCACACCACAATTTTTTATTATTTTAAGATTCGGTCTACTATGAAAACTCTTTCATGGACAGAAGCTTTCACTCACTGAAGCGGACATTGCTTTTCAGTCAAATTCTATTTCAAAAAGTCCTAATCCCTATTCTGGGAGATTTATGTGCAATTATTTAACCCACTTCCACTAGTTTTGGTTTGATTTTACTCACACAAATCAATCTAAGACACAACAATATTCTAGCCAGATTCAAAGCCAAGTTATTAGTCAAACAACATTGTGCTCACAGCACCAAACATGCTCCCACATAACTCCCTTCCAAACTCTTGTGCATAATGCTATGACTTACAAGACTCTTTGAGTCCAGCCAGAATTCTTTGAGGTAAATCAACCACTGATGTTATTGAAAATAACTGAAGTGATAAGGAGTATTTTTAAAACACGGGGAAGCTCAAAGAGAATGTATAACTAAGCTTCTGAGGGATGGAACAGTATCATGGATGCTATGCAATTTCTTGCTGTTTGTTTTCCCTTTTTTGATTGTATATTGACATTATGCTGAAATGCAGCCATCTGCTTACTCATTTCCATCTCAGTGGTCATTCAATTTCTGTTTATAATGTCTGCTTTAGTTAGCATTGTGGTCCATTTGTGACAACAAAAACCAGCAAGGCGCCTCTTTTCACATTCTGCTTTTTAAAAATGTGGCAACATTTCTGGAATTCTCTGTCCTAGTCTAGACAGCTGAGGGGTGGATGGGATCATGTGACCCATTGTTTGCCTGGGGACCTGTGCTTTAGAGAGTGATGTGCATAGCCAGTGAACTTGATGATTAAACCAGCTACCATATCGTCATGCCATTCTGACCTGATATAATTCTATGTAGGATGACTCATTTGCGAATAGTCTGAGTTGGATTACTAAAGTATTTTTGAATGGCAATCATAATGTCATCCATTTAAAATTAATTAAAACATTAATTAAAGGTCACATAAATGTAGCTTGGGTGAGTCTTTTTTTAAACTAAGTGCATAAATGGGAATACGATTTACATTTATTAGAATGTACACTCAATGGCAAATTTATCACGTGCATTAATGCAGACAGCCAGTTCCTCATAGGAGGGACTCTAATGATGGCTCCTAAATACAACATGCAGACAGGCTCAAGAGGTTCAGTTACTGTGGGGCTAGGCACAAAAATGACTAAGACACCCGAATTTGAATGCGTTTTGATTGAAGGCAAGAGCTCATACTTACGAACAAACTTCCATAAAGCCTGCTATATTACAAAATCATGTTAAACACAACAGTTTGTAAAAAAGAATGCACACACTACTTTGTGACACTATAGAAATGTGTGGCTTCCACGGTTCATCAGCTCGAGGTACGGTGAGGTACCATATGCCGTTACTTTTCATAATACTGTTTATTAATTATTATTATGTGCTGAGTTGTTTTTCTCACTTAACTACTAAGTCTGATGTGAAGACAGACATAGGGAATGGATCTATGTGGTAACCTGGGGACCGCCTGTACTGGTGTCAGATGATTCTAAGGCGATTCCATCGTTTCAGAAACAGCCGCCCACCTGGGATTTTCATGCACTCCAATGTTTACAAAAATGAGTGTGATAAGCAAAAAATATCCAGTCAGTGGAATTCCTCGAGCTGAAAATATCTTGTTAATGACAGACGCCAGATAGGAATGGAAAGAATAACAGCTAACAGGAAAGTCCAGAGTGCAAAATCACAGCTCGGGACAACAGTGGTGTGCAGAAAGGCTTCTCTGAATGGTACGAGCTAGGCTACGTTATGAAGTGTACGCCATCCTGAAATACTGCAGGTAGTTATTGGATGTACAGGACTTTTCCAAATCATAAACTAAAGTTTATCTAGTGATGCACAGAAGAACTGAAAGACTGTCATAATAGACGATCTAAGTTGCAAAACAGAAACGTTTGTTCATCTCGGCACCTATTTTCATTTGAAAACACAAACAAAGTGGTCAAATCAAAAATACATGCAGGTTGTTTTATGTACTCAGAAGCTTCATACAAATTTGAACATAGAGTATAAATATAGAGATCATTTACAGACTAGTCTTCGAGCAAGAAGATTAAATTACATATGTGTGAAAACTCAGAAATACTGAAGCCAGTGTCATCAAAGGACCTTAGCCGTCTGCTGAAAAATGTGCAAAGAGAAGCACTCTCCTCTCATCCTAAGAAAACATCACATTGTGGATTTCAGTAACAAGTTCTGCCCATCTAAGATCAGACTTGTGTCATGGAAATGGCAGCCAATAAGCAGAAGGAATCCATCCAGGCTCGATAAGTTCTATTACAATCACCTTGTCCACAGGATTTAAAATGACTCACAATCTTAATGTTGTCATAATGTAAACAGTACGTATGTATAACAGAACAATTTGTCATATAGGCTTAGAAACATAACGATTCCCCATTAAGATGCATTATCTGAAAAAGGGTTTAATGACAAAAGGAAAAAGATTTAAGGACAATGAAAAATGGCAATGGGGCTTGTTTCAATACCTAAATCATGTGAAAGTTTGAACACAAAACGTGCACAAAATAAAGTAAAAAAAGGATAAAAATAGTTCTGAGGTATAAAAGGTTCCTGACACGCAGCGAAGGTTGTGTGTGTGTGTGCGTGTGTGTGTGTGTGTGTGTATGGGTTTGCATATATCACATTTGAGGACCAAATTGTCCCCAAAGTGTAGTAAAACCTGAAATTTCCCTACTTTTGGGGTCATCTTTTGAGGTTCCCAGAAATGAATGGACGGTCCCCATTTAGATAGGAAAATCAACTTGTGTGTGTGTGTGTGTGTGTGTGTGTGTGTGTGTGTGTTTGTGTGGACGTGAAAGAGTGATGGTGTCCATGGTTGCTCCAAGGTGAGTCCTTCTCTGTGGCTGATGACATCAAATCTTTCCAGAATCCCTTTCCTTTGGGCAGTTGGACTCATGTCAGTGTTACTCATTAGTCCTTCCACCCGAGTGTGTCTAATGTGCCACTGATGTGAGTCACATCAGAAGTGGCCTGTTCACTGCAGCCGCTATGTGGCCAGTGGCAGAAAATTCTGGGAGGGGTTGGTTTAAATACTTATCCTTCTCCAGTGTGAGAGTGTTTGGGCACTGCCCCAACCCACTACTAATTTGTGAGCTGACAGAACTGTGGAAAACACACTTGGAAACATATTGGCTAGAAAGCGTCGTTTTTCCAGCATTTTAAAGGTTATCATCAGGGGCTGATCATCTACTGCCTGCCCAAAGGACTGTTTTCTTAAGGCCATAATGTCAGGATATTAAGTTGCTTTCAATGGAGTGTAGATAAGTAACATTTACTAGTTATATAGAACTCTATATGCGCTTGTAAAAGTGCAGCTCTTGGCAGGTATAGGTCCATGTTCAAATACTTGTCCTTTAAAACTAATTTATTTTTTTAATTTTTCATATGCTAGAAATGTTCCAGGCAAAAAAAAAGAATACTCCAAAAGCTAAGGACTGTCTGTAATGCATCTCTGCTCAACAAAAGTCCTTAAAAACCTAGGAGTCCAATCAACATTCTCCCTTTTACAATAATAATAATAATAATAATAATAATAATAATAATAATAATAATAATAATAATAATAATAATAATAATTGGTACTTTATTGATCCCCGTGGGGAAATTGTCTTTATGCCTCCCTCAGCTTGCTCTTTGTAGAGTAAGTTGTCCGCAATTATGCCGTTTTGCATGCAGGTATAGTGGAATGCTTCTTTTTTGCATAATATGCTATTTTTCTTATAGCTGAGAGCACAGCCTGGGTCCGAGCACAAGGCCATTTATCCAGCCCCCCCAGAGAATTATGGGGGATTGAAGGCCCAACGGACACGTGACTATTCTGCCGAGGCTCAGATCGAAGCCAGGGATCTTTCAATTACAGGCACAAGGCCTAACCCGCAGAGGCTTAACCCACAGAGGCCTAAGCCACAGAGGCCTACCCCGCACAGGCCTACCCCGCACAGGCCTAACCCGCGGAGGCCTAACCCACAGAGGCCTAACCCGCACAGGCCTAACCCGCATAGGCCTAACCCACAGAGGCCTAACCCGCTGAGGCCTAAGACACAGAGGCCTACCCTGCATAGGCCTAACCCACAGAGGCCTACCCCGCACAGGCCTAACCCACAGAGACCTACCCCGCACAGGCCTAACCCACAGAGGCCTACCCCGCACAGGCCTAACCCGCATAGGCCTAACCCACAGAGGCCTACCCCGCACAGGCCTAACCCACAGAGGCCTACCCCGCACAGGCCTAACCCACAGAGACCTACCCCGCACAGGCCTAACCCACAGACACCTAACCTGCTGAACCACACTGCACCCACCCCCCCATGAAAGTTTTTTTTCAGCCACATTCCAAGGATGCGTGACAAAGAGATTCTTGTTTTGCTGCAAGCCTATAGATGATGCCTGCAGGTGATTCATGCTGGTAAGGTGGAGCCCCAGTGGCCCTCAGGCACAGCAAAGCTCCCCCCTTCCTCATCATTCTCACAGTGGATCATTGTTAAGTTGTACGGGACAGTCGAGGCGCACCTCCAGGCAGGGCAGCTAGATGGCGTCGATAGGGATCGGCAGCTGTGCTGAGCTTATCAGATGGGATCGGATCGTGTCACACTGGGCAGCCGAGCAGACTCCACCTACTGGGGAGGGTAACCCCACCCAGACAGGAAGGGACGGCCCACCACTGTCTGCAGCACCAGCCAAAGGGGGAGGGAGTGAAGCCGGCCCACATTCATACAGAGGGCAAGTAGAAAACACTGAGCCCGAACCCACTGGCTAGTGAGACAGCCTCCATGTCGGACTGCATTTGCTGAACCAGCTCAGTTGGCTAGCAGCCAACATTCTGTATATATGTAATAAGAGAAAAGCTCAGTCTTCTCCAAGCTCCTGGCTGAATAGTCGTGGGCTGTTCATTCCTATGAGATTGTTGTCTTTTTGGGAATCCTATCTTGCTCTTTGATAACAACACCTGCATCGCGTAGTCACACCTGCACCACACCATCCTGCCTCACCCTGCCTCACCACGCCCCGCCTCACCACGCCCTGTCACCCCGCCTCACCATGCCCTGCCTCACCACGCCCCGCCTCACCCCACCCTGCCTCACCATGCCCTGCCTCACCACGCCCCGCCTCACCCCACCCTGCCTCACCACACTCTGCCTCACCCTGCCCTGCCT
>JABFDZ020000037.1:12617491-12628193 GCA_019775955.2 Pollimyrus isidori
CCCCCCCCCCCCCCCCCCCCCCCCCCCCCCCCCCCCCCCCCCCCCCCCCCCCCCCCCCCCCCCCGCCCCCCCCCGGAGCGATGGCTGGAATTCTGGGCCAACTGTGCTGTCCGTTCCAAGGAAAGAACCGGCGATTTTCTCTAGCTTTACGAAGAGAAAGTGATATCGGAAAGAGTCAACTCTGGGGACTACAACAAAGCGCCCCTCACAAAGCCAGACGTGAGAAGCACCAGAGCAAGTCCGTGGCTTGCAGCTATCCTTGTACCTGTGGAAGAAATCAGAAGAGGTTGGCTCATCTTGGGGCTGTCGAGCGCACATCCTTTAAGGCCTTTTACAAAAAGGTCGCAGGTTGTACAAGAGTACGTACACACCTTCATGAATTTCACATGCGGTAGTAGAAGTTGCAATATAGACCGTTCACCTCGTACGGCTACAGCGTGTTTCTGTATGGATCTGGGTCTCATATCGGAGGTAAGATCTTTGGCATGCGTTATTAAAGGGAAACCACTGAAATAGCTTTCATTCCTATGCATACAGCTTGTATGCATGTTTGTCTTTGTAAATAAAACTCTTCTTATATTAAATATTGTGAAGCTGAACGAACAGTGTAGCTCTGGACACTTCACATAGCAAAGAAAACAATCTTTTAAAGGCATCTTTGGTGGTTCTAAATTGGCTTTACATGCGTATCAAGCAATAATGGAGTAACTACCATTAATGTAATGACTGCAGATGATGTAACACATTGCAATAAAAATCAGTAATGAAATAACTGGCCTATTTAGAAATTTACACATTTTATTAAATTACTGGTAAGGTATTACATTATCAACTTTTAACACATTAAGAATGGAACAATTAATATGTTATTGGCAGTTATTAAATTAACACTAGTTATTACGTTATTAGCTGCAACAACTATGGACAACAGCTGCTGTCCTATTTTGTTGATACGAACATATCTGAGAGCGATTATGAACAACGTGGAAGATTTGAAACGTAAGCAATCTTTGTATGTACTTTGTTTTAGCATTAAGGATCAGTGTGTAAACCAGATTTATGTAGCTTCTACCATCAATACAATGATATGGATCCTATTAAAATTTAAGCATAGTTCTATGTAAAACATAAAATTCCAATACATTACAGACACTGAAATTGATATATATATACAGCCCTTCCTTCGTATTTTCAAAAATGAAAGGCTCTCTAGATAGAGTTCCAAAGCGTACAAATAAAAACACTAAATACTGAGAAATATTTACTCAAATGTGAAAACATTTAGCGGATTTTACATTTCAATGCCCATGCAAATTTTCTCCAAGGGGAACTGTCACGGAGCACTTCCGTCTGGCTGAGCTTAATATCTTTAAAACAGCTATATGTAACCTGCTGTTCCTCTCCGCCAAGTTTAATTTGGCCTTGGGTGATCAAGTGGGCAGGGACATCGCAGAGGAGCTACAGTAAGGGGGGTGTGAGGTGGAGCCAACAACATCATGGCCGATAATTATTTTTGAGGGTCACTTCAATACCAGAGCCTGTAATGCCTGCTCCCATTGTCTTACACACTGCTCTCAGGTATTAGATGTCTATTATACATCACTTTAAGCACTAATGGGTGAACAAAGAAGGACGCATACTTCACACCTTTAATTAGACTATTTGCCAAAACAGCACCTAATCACTTACATTAAACAAATTAATTGGATAATGTCATCAAAAATATTAATAAAGAGTCCACTGGAAATGTATTTGCTTTCACTGTGGAACATCCTCTGTCACAGTGAGCACATAATGGCTGTAATTAATCTGACCCCTATTAAAAGAAAAGTTAAAGGATAAGTGATTACATCAAATGAAATCTGCAGCTTTGTGTTAATAATTGAGGGGAAATTACTGCATGAACGTGGAAAAAAAAATCCTGTCTAGAAAGGGATCGTGACACCTTTTAGTGGGGGTGGGACTGAAGGTTGGATTCCTAAAGACTTTTGCTTACAGAACATTAAATTGTGCAGTGCTGTAGCATCTATAGCACCCGCACTGCACCAACTGAAAAATGCAATTGAAGGAATGTTGCGTAAGATATGGGGGGGGATCACATGATCAAATAAGATCCGCTAAGAGTCCAAACTGCCTGAAGTGAAAGGCATTTGCATTATAACGGAATGCACATTGTTCATGAATGACATCGCAATTGGAATTTAGAACATCTTGGATAGAGAAATATGTGTCCCTACCAAAATAAAAACAAGGGTTGCATATCTTCCACCCTCCAGTATCTCAAAAGATTTCAGTGCCGCAATAATGGAATTTAGCCTGGGGTTCTGGTGTAAGTCGATCCATGTCTCAGCTGCTCCCCAAAGCACGTGTTTCTTTCTCAGTTACATATTCTGTCGGTAAACTGCCACCGTATGTCTTGGGCTTCTGTGCTGGCAAAATACCAGCCACCTCGACTGGGCCATGGTGGGTGGTGGAGGGAATTCTATCGTAGGACAGTATAAGAACGTCGACGTTAGATTCTAAGGTGCCTTTGTGGGTACTGAATTGCAGCGTTTTGTGCAAATTCTTTTTCTTAATTTTGATCTCGTCACATTGGCTTAAGTGGCTGGGACCATTTATGCATTTTTTTTTTTTGTTGATTTATTTGACTTGGAGACAGAGATGACGGCAATCAGATCTTTACCGAATGTGTTTTATTCATCTGTTCAGCTATGAAAGTGCTGCATTATAAGGAGTCAGTTGCATTTGTATTGAATATATTTTATCTATAGATCGGGCTGTTAAATTTGTGAATACATACTTACTTTCAAAGGAATGGCATTTTTAAAAATCCTCTCTATTAAGCAGCTGTACGCAGAGAATATGCAGTTACACTTGAATGTGAATTATTCATTAAGTATTTATGTATTTCAAAATGCAGTGGACTTGAAGTGCTATAAAAATACTACGGATGTTTCTCTCATGCACAGTTTATGTGCTAGAGCTGTAGTTAACAATATGTGCGATAAACAGTAGTGGTTTTACACTGCAGGAATAAAATATACCCAGTAAAATGATTAAAAAAATAATTAAAAGAACAGGTTCTTTTTAGAGAAGACACCTGTGTAGCTAAACAGTGGCTTCAGAAAAGAAATGTATGGACAATCATATGCTCTACATACGCAATATAATACTCATATAATTGGGTTCAGTAACCATTAAATATACCATAAGAATTCTAATCTTTAAAATATTGCATAGAGACCGATAAGCAAAACATATTTCACCAAGTGAAATGAATACGGGTGACTATATTTAAAAAAATGTATAACTCAATGCAGGGATACAGCCAGTTGACTGGGTCAGAGAATCTCTGAAACGACAAGCCTTCAGTCAGGCTGCTTTCAGTCAGCCATGGTGAGTACCAACTGAGAGTGGACTGAGGAGGGAAAAAAAACCATGAACCGCTAATAGGGTGTTGGACGGCCAAAACAAAGGAATACAAGATGCGAATGAAGACTATCCCATATGCACCAGAAGGATTACTGTGGCATATAGGCCGTAAGTGTCACAAATAAGCAGTCATGACTGAAACACTGCATGTTTGTGTGTGTATAAAGCAAATTCATAATTTAGCTACTATCCACCAACTACTACTAGTAGCCATAGTTCAATGAGATGGTGCACTCTTTTTGACTTCCAATTTTTTCCACTCCATGAGTTTTTAGCATTGTTACAATCACTATGTACAGTAACTGTGCATTGTGTAGTAAATCCCCTCCAGACTCAGCCAATAGTAGTCACACCTGTGTCAATGTGTGAAAATGATTACTGGATTCGCGTATCTCCAGTGTGCTGCAATATATGCTTAAGCAGTGAGTGCTAAATTTTCCTCAAATAGCGGGAGGTAGCATAGCGATTAAAAATGTGTTAGTTAAAGGCTCCCGGTTCAGAGTCCCAGGAGGACCAGTGCTGTAATCCCCTTAAGCAAGGTGCTTATTTCATTTTGCTTTTGCTAAAAACATTTGCCATTTCAGAAATGATGTGACTAAATGTTGATGTGCTTCTATACCAAATATTTGGCTGGATGAATGCCAGCAAATTAAGCAGCGAATAATTATCCTAAACTAGGAACGAATAATTCTTTGTATGCATTTTCCTGGTCAGCTTCTATGAGAGCCACCATATTTATTCAATTTGTTTAGTCCCGATTTGAATGAACATGTTTCTGCACCAATGATAACGTGCATGTGTCTCTGCACCAGGCTTCATAACCGATATAAAACTTCGATAAAACTTCCCGAATATGCTTTGGCAGATGCACGTACCTGATCCGTGACTGTGTTTCCCTGTTTTGGCTGATTTCGTCTGAGAGCTAGAGGTAGAGCGCACTCGCTGCTCGGACCCTGCGCCGTCATGAGCACCGGCGTGGTTGGCTTTGCGGGGCTTTTTGTCCGTCAGGTGCAGTGGCGCTGTTTTCTTCACCGCCTTGTTTCGCAGCTGAGCTGTGCCGTTCACCTGCAGGTGGGCCTGCACCTTGTATTCCCGCAGCTCCCCGTAGTTGGCATCCGTGACTCGGCATTCGTATAAACCCTCGTCGCTTTTTTCCACTTTGGATATTTGCAGCCTGTGGGAGATGTCGGTTCCTTGCACCCTTACGGTCTGCGGTAACACAGAATTGTCAACACAATAGGATTCATGGGACCACTGTGTAGCTGACTGCATAGTTTGTATCTTCATACAATGTCACGTAATTACACAAATATTTTCTATGTATTGTAACTGTACTTTTAATTTTATCATTTGAACTGTACATCACACATCCACAATCTGCAAAGTGAATGATAATTATTGATAATCATTTTATTTTTAAAAATGCACAATAAAAAAAAAAACTTGCATTGTGAATTTAGACCTGCCAAGACTGACAAACTTCAGGGAAGTCTCAGATATCTGAAACGATTTTCCCACACATCTAAGTTTTGCCCTAAAAAAAAATCGGTTTGCCATTTTAGCACATTATTATTTTTTTCTTAATACAGTTAGTCATCTACCAGTTAAACTTTAAAACATTTATCCTGCCTAATTGTTCCTGGCAACCGCGGCTGTTTACTGTTAAATATATAATCAGGCTTGGTTGATAAATTGATGACCTTCCTTTTAGTGTTTGAAGTTCAATGATAATTATTATATTCTTCTTCAAAGGACCAAATCTTGCCTTGCGTGCCATGGAAACAAAATGCAGAAAATAACTGTTTCAATCAAAAGGAAGTTTACAAAGAGCAATAGCAAGCCAGTTATGACCTGCACTGTTTTGCAGGCATGAAATTATAATAATAAATCTGTTCATGATTAAAAATTGGAGTTCTTTGCCTTTAATTAGCTGAAGAAAAATGAACTGAAAACAACCAATTTGAAAGAAAAGTCTTCAGAAATTTTAAATATTTGGAAATTTCAGAAGCTCCTGTGTGGTATCCTGCAAAAAAATTCAACATAATTCACAATGAAAGGTTTTTTATTGTTTAAAAATATGTAATTCATTTGTAAAATACATAAATTTCAATGCTTACGCTAATTTTTGTCCCCTCTTCATCCGGGTCGGGTGGCATAATTTCCATCTAAAACGAAATACAGCATGATTGTTAAATCACACAAGTTAAATTACACAATTACATTTTGAAATGCAGTAGATTCATACAGTAATTTAAGATTTTTTCTATGTACACCAGTCAGCCAATGAAACAGCTGTTGCAGGAAAGCTTACAGGGCAGAATAAGCATCACACAAAAAAAATACATAAATCATAGTCTCAATGACTGGAAAAGCGATGGCCTCAGACATACACTTTGAGGGATAACGCCGTTTCATCAATGTCAATAAATGTTTTATGACTGTCATTGACCTGTTTTGGGGAGAGGAAAAGCTGTAAGGACAGGGAAGATGGCTGCTTAGACAAGCAAAAAACAAAAATGTAGTGCTAGAGATGCCATGTACACTGAGATTGTATAAATATATACATGCACTGGTTTTAAAAATCATCTTAAAGAAAACTGTAGGGATGTAGACTTCATAGATTTAATGAAAATCAATTTCATTTATTTGAGACATTAATTGCATCTCTAGGTACACTGCACAAGGGCTAAAACTAATTTTAAGGGTGGTAAACAAACCACCTCTGGTAAAACATATCGACTAATGTATGGTATATATTGCATTTACAGGGCTATATTATTATATATAGATATAATATATTTTTGATGCTGACTTTTGTTTTAGAGAAAAAAAAACAGCTTGTTTCAAAATGGTGGAATCATTAGGAAACGCACATTTCACTTTAAAATAAATAAAAATATAGCAATTTCTTAATTTCAGTGCAAGCCTTATTTAATTTTTGTCCCTAAATGCAAAATCTATAGCCTGAAAGCCTTTCTACTGTAGCTCGTACCTCTTCCTCTAGATTGATTAAGAGGGCTTTAAGGGGCAATGCTTAACTACAAATGCACAGGCCGTCCACCCCAACGGCACACAAGACACCTTCAGCAGATTTCATTACTGCCACGAAATCAATTCAAATTAGTGACTATAAATTATGACTGATAGCACAGGCAGAGAGAAAGGCCTGGGTTCAGCAGCAAAGGCACAGTGGGGGTGGTGGCATGCTAGAGTTAGGTTGTAGAAATAATTGCTAAAGACAAAGTGCATTTTTTTTGTACAGTACATCCTCTTCATCCCTTTGTGTTACGTGCAAAGGCTAAGTAGTATTAGCCTTTCTCATTAATTGCTCAACATTTATATGTACACCCACATATCAAATGAGGATTTTGTTAGAGGTGACCTACACTCAGGGGCCTGTCTGGAGTATACCAAGTTTTGGGGCTTAGCCCGCATGCTGTCTACCCTCCATACTCTCTTCTGTCGTAGCATTCCCTTCTCTTTGCAACCTCACCCAGAAGAAAAGGGCAGTCTTGTTATTCAGCATTAAATATTCAGCATT
This sequence comes from Pollimyrus isidori, assembly GCA_019775955.2. NCBI lineage: Eukaryota > Metazoa > Chordata > Actinopteri > Osteoglossiformes > Mormyridae > Pollimyrus > Pollimyrus isidori. Next base: position 12,624,465 of record JABFDZ020000037.1, read on the forward strand.
AGAACAGGAATTAATCTGCTGGACTATTATCACCTAGAATTGAGGATGACCGTGGCTCTCCTCGTTATATACCGGGCTGCTGACCCTCACGCATCCGGCGTGGTGCTCACACTTTCAGACTCTCACGCTCGTGCAAGAAACCTTACAGCAGATGTATATCATTCTATTTATAAATTCTAATTGTGCTTTTAAAGGTAATAAAACTGTTACATACATGTATATGCATGTGCGTGCAGAATTGTTTCAAATTGAAAATCCCGCTCCAGCCAGCTGTTGAAAGTTGGCGATCCTATATATAGCGGTCTGAATGTATTTTTAGCACAAGTTTTATCAAACACAGTTTATTCAAGTCAGTCTCATTTGATTAAACACGCTCCCCCTGTAGCTACTACTAATTGTTAAACTGCACCCTCCTGCTCCAGAGGTCCAACAAGCAACAAAAATACCTTCTGATGGCCATCGACATCTCGCTAGCCTAAATTAGCCAGGATTTAAGTGAATACAGTAACTTTCTGATCAGATTTGAATGCCCAAATGGTCAGACTTGTCGAACATATATGTGACCATTGCCAATCTTCTGTCTTCTGTCTTTTTGATATTGTATTCCTTTACCTATTTTTTATATTTATAGTTATATTTTATATTTATATACTGTAACCATCCAGATCAGAGTGGCACAGTAAGAATTTCATTGTACTGGAAAAACTTGTTTTTTGTCGGTGCACATGACAATAAAGCTTTGAACCTTGAACCTTGAACCTATGCCATGGGACCACCATTTAAAAGGGAATGTAACATTCTGTTGGCGGGACAGGTTTGGAGCTATATATATAAAAAAATAAAAAATTGCAGAGCTTCGGCCCATTAGCTTGGCCCTAAACACGCCCCTACCCAAACTCTCTACTACTGTATCGTGACATTATTTACTGTAAGGTATCCATCATTTAACATCTTTCTGACTTATGTAAATACAATGGTACCTCAGTTCTTGAACTCATTAGAACTCAAATTTCGTAAAAGTCGAACCAATCAGTTAAAAAAAAATGCCTACAGCTCGATCCGAATTTAAACCGTGAACTCAGACCTAAAATAACTTGTACTATGTATGCCTGGGGAAATGGGTAAGTCTTCAGTCTCAGCCTCGCATTGGCTGTGATAGCATCATGCATGTTTACACAAGCTGAATACATGTATTTAGACAGTAAAAATACATTTAGACAATGATAGACAGTAACAGCTAGTAATTATTACTGTAGCCCTGCGCTATATATTCTTTTGTTAATTTATATAATAAAAGAAATATTTCTTATGATTATTTTAATATTAATAATAAACCATTAATACGTTTAATTATAATGGCATTGTTTTGCCGAACGGAACGGAAACAAAGGCGCAGACGTCAGGATATCGGGGAATACAGTGAAAACGCAGACGGAAAATACAATGACCGAACAGGGGAAACTACGGAGCCCCCGAAGTCCCATAGAGTGATTTTTTTATCTTGTGCCACAATTTATTTTCTTACGTTACGTAAGAAGTTACGTATCTTGCGCACACAAGATTTTACAAAAAAAAAAAAAAAAACTCTATGGGACTTCGGGGGCTCCATAGGAAACAAACTGAAATGCAGACTAAATACAGAGGACTAATGACAACAACCCGAAACAGCTGATCACACTGGGATTCCACACCGGGTTAACGAGGGGGCGTGACACACGGAAGGAGCGGACGATCGGGGCAGGACACATCGAGATTGTTTGGATAGGCTACAATTATTTTCTTACTTTACAAAAATTACTGTTTTGCTAAACGTGCTTAGATGTGTTTAGCACAGCATATGCTCTTCTTGTTTTATTCGGTTCATTTTGTGTTTAAATTCTAAAAAAAAAAAACATCAGGTGTAATTTTTTGTGGCCAGGAACCAATTAATTGGTTTTCCATTATAGGATTCGATCTGCAGTTCTGAACGGTTTAATTTTCAGTTATGAGGTACCACTATACAGTACGTATATTTATATATTGCTTTTATATTTAATTTAATTTAACATTTTCATGCTTTTTTATTATTCATCTTTCTTATTTTTAAGTGTAGTCTCAGGAGCAGGTGGTAAGGCATTTTACATGTATGTTGTATGTTTAGGTTCACCACAAATAAACTAAAAATTGATTTAGAAACAACACTTTTAAATGAAAACCAGTTTTTCAGTAACATATTACAGGGAAAGCTAAGGTGTTGTGTGCCTGAAAAAAACAATGTGTTCCAGAATCATTTGCCTCAGAAACCAATGAGTTTCGGAATCATTTTGCATGTAAAAATAACGCTGCAGAATCACGGCCTTGAGTGAATCAGTTGAATAATCAGTTTGAGCTTTAGTACAAATATTGTTAAACAGTGACACGAAACGGGGGGTATAGATGTGCACAAACAAACATACTACACTACTTTTTTATATTATACATTATATATATGTCATATCTGCACAGCAGTGTACAACCTATTTGAAAGAAATATTGATCATTCAAGCGTTCAAAACAGCTGACACCACCCCTCCCCCCCCCCCCCCGAAAACATGAGGCGGCAGTGCTAGTCATAGTGCCATTCTGCCATTTTAAAATCGTTTTTTATTCTTTGAAAGTATTATTCACCACTATTCACATTCACTGTGCTTTCATGCGGGAAGACAGAGTGCCATTTCGACGTTTTAATTAACCATCCGGAGATACGGAAACGCACCCTGACAACACGCTCCATGTTAATGCACCTATTAGAAATGGCTGCACCCGACCGTTTGGCCTGCAGCAGCTGATGCACAGCAAAACGAAACACCCATACAGACAGAAGTCAAAATGAAGACTTCAAAATACATCAATTCTGCGGGGAGAGGTACATACAGCATTTGGCCTGACTTAAATCCATGGTGATATGAAGCAGGTGAGTTGTTAAAAACACACAAGCTGGCTCCTTGACTACTGCAGGTTATTTGCCTCTAAAGCGTTTTTCTTTTTGCTGGCACTTGGGGCGGTGTGTAGGCTCCAAGCAACAGCCCACGTATGTCTTAGGGGGACATGAGTAATTTATTCTGAAAAATGATGCCAAGTGGACTTAAGCCCAGAAAACTATTTTGCTGAGTAAAGACTTTCCACCTTCAATCTGCCCTTTATTTAAAAAAAAAAAAAAAAAAACTCAAGATTAAGTAGGTAATGCTGATAAGTAGTTATTAAGACTGTTATTAGAACAGTCCACATTTAATTATTTGATGCCTATTTTAAAAATTAAATTATTTTATTTTTATATTTTCTCTGAAAAAAGTCAGATGACGAGATTGGAGGCGGGACCCTGGCCCAGCGTCACCATTACAGAATCAGTGAAATGACGATAATCGCAGAAGCAAAGCTGCTCTCCTATGCTCAGTAGATATCTTCCCTCTGTTTTCAGTTAAAGGAACCTGGAAGACAATTTTAAAAATGAGCTGCAATGAGGAATTCTGTAGTATGTGTGCAAAGTAATCAGTCATAAGCCCTCCCTGCAGGTGTGGAAAATCCAATTTTTTCAGTCCCCAGGGGGCGTCAAGAATGAAACTTAAACCAGGAAAGAATTAAACCAACTTCCCAATGCGGCCCCCGCCCCCGTGTGAGGAGGGGCGTGGGGGGGGGGGGGGGGGGGGGGGGTGCGGGGGGGTGGGCGGGGGGGGGGGGGGGGCGGGGGGGGGGGGGGGGGGGGGGGGTTGG
>JABFDZ020000037.1:12631791-12646975 GCA_019775955.2 Pollimyrus isidori
TTACCGGAAAAACTGTTACCCCCCCCCCGCCATTGTTTTAGGCCATAAAGTTTGGTGTCTAGCAAGTCACATTTCTACATAGAGTATCGGCTTGCTATGCACTGTCTGCTTTCCTGCTGAGCATGCACAATAGGAGCAGATATATTTCATGAATGGTACCTCTTCTGCTCTGTTGCAGCAAAGCCCAATGCTAATATAGCAATTTTATCATTTTAAAATAATAATCTGATTATTTTGCTGAATAAAAATGCATATTTCAATAAGAGATGGGGTGAATCCAATCAGAAAGAGCACGAATAAAGGGAGAGAGAGAGAAATCTGGCAGACATTTGGAATCTTTAAATCGTTTAAAGTCATGGATTTTCAGTTTTTCCCAAAAGACAAGATTTTTGCAAGATTTATATTTTTTCCTAATTTTTTTTTTTCCACCAGCAATCTACTCATAAAATAACAGGCCTTTGAGATACATTATTATCAATATTCCACTTATTCTAGTTCCAGACAATAAACCTTTCAATGAAATTCATTCAAAAATACTTGGCCAATTCTGCCAATAGAACAAAAGCTACCATTTCCTACTGAGAATTTTCCAGGGATGGTGCATCACGACTACTGGGAACCACATATGGCTTAGTAGTCAGGAACAATGCGAGTTTAACCTACATGTTCATACATGACATCTGATTCTTTATATTACATTCAGTCTTGATCTCAGTGACTGCCAATCTCAATTATTTAAGAAGCAGCAACAACAAAAAGCTTATTAAACCTTCCCACATTCCTAACTTTGCTGTTAATTTGCATTAGACCAATGTAAAAAAAAAAACAATTATACAAGCAAGGATACAATGATAATGATGTAACTGATCAGAGTAATTCGGGCCCAAAGAGTAAAAGTCCAGACCGGGATTTTATTTCAACCAACCAGTTGAGCACACAGACTCATATTCACAGAGTACTCAACTTGTTGGCTGAAACAAAATCCTGGTCTGGAGTTTTACTCTTTGGACACCAAAAGTATCATGGCAGCAACTACTGGGAATTTAATCTGATAGCATTTACACAGAATCACAGAACAGATGCTGGCAGTACAGTAAGATAACAGCACAGAGATGGTGGCACCTACAAATCCAACTGCCACCTTCATGAAATTCAGTCAATGATACAAAAAGATCAAAGACCCTTTCAAAGCTTCTCAGAGAGTCAGAGAGTAGTCTGTTACCTAGGAACAAGGAGTCCACTTTCCTGCTAAAACTGCTGCCAGTTATTAGAGTCCCAATTGTTATATAAACTTAAGATTTTTTTTTACCACCTTAGAAGGAGATAAAATCCAAATACCCTTTCAATATATATAAACAGATTTTATCCAGGGCAGCGGCATCTAATCTGATTGGCTGTTCCAAGCTAAAATGACAGCAATAAATTGTATATAAATACATTTTACCTAATATGTTTACTTTGCACTAAAAGTGATTACTGAGTCACAACATAGCATGTGAACATGCATCATGCTGTCTAATTGCTATAATAACTGTTCACCAATGCAATGCAAAGCAACACTTGTTTTCCCATGTTGCATTAAAACTGAGCTATAAACAAATGAAATAAATAAATATTACAGGCAGAATCAATTTCCTGAATCAAACCTGCTCAATAATTATTCCAAAATATTCAAAAACTCTCACGGCTGTTAAAATAATTTTTGAGCGGTTTACATTTAACTTCATAGTCAATGCTTCTAACTGTCGTAACTTACAATTTATGAAAGTCCATTCATGAAGATGGACTTTAGCCTGAAAGGAGAAATTAATGATAGATAAGGCTAATCCATCTAAAAACTGAGCCACAAGTTGTCTGATTACGATTCCCTTTCTTGCTGTTACTTGTCTCCCTGTGTGGCTTCAAAACTATTAAGTGTGTTAAGAGTGTTTCTCTGTTCGCTGGTGCTGCTTTTCCAGGTTAACTCCTGTGATTCATACAATCAGTGAGGTTGACCGGTTTTTAATACAGACGGACAGAGAAGATACTTTTGGGGTACAGTGTCACACATTAATGTTAACATACACAGAGCCTGCAGGGACTGTCAGTCCTAGATCATTCCCTTTTACAGGTTCTAAGGAAGACTGCAATGTGTGTTCTCTCAGTATTCTAAGCAACATTCCACGATAACAAAGTCACTGTTTGGTATATCATATACACTACAGGTTCCATATGAATAACATCTATGTTGCCTGTTACGTAAAGGTTACAAGTGACCTATACAATGTCTTAAGAAAATCACTAAATAGGAATAGTCACACAATTCCACACTAAGGTTTGACCTTTGATGCAACCCTTCAAAAAATTTTCAATCAATTTGCAACATGCTGGAATGTCTAAAAGTACTATTGATGGATGAAAATGAAATCCAGCCATCACATCTAATATATTATATTATATTATATTATATTATATTATATAGCATTTGCAGAACATAGCTGCCCTACCAGGCTTATAGCTACATAGTACTACTTATTAGGTACCGGAGATGAGTAATTCAGTTCCAGGGAGTAGAATTCCAGAATGGGTTTTTGTTTCAACCAGTTGAACACTGTGATTCTTTATGCTCAACTGGTTGGTAGAGAACAAAATCCCGGTCTGGACTTCTACTCTCTGGACCTGAATTACACAACTCTGTCGGCTACATATCCATTTAGTATAATAACTAGTTTGAACCACAGCACCTCTCACAGAGAAATTTACTCATAAAAACTATCGACAAAATCTCTGGTGCCAAGAGGACCACCTCCCCTGTGAAATTCCAGGTTACGGTAGCTTCCTGCCTGCTAGCCTTGTTGCATCAGCAGCACGACCACTCCAGCAGACATATGCTAGGAACATCAGTAAATATTCAAGGATCTTCAGCAAACTGCAGTCATAGATCAAGACACATTGACTCTCAGTGCTGAGGTGACCCATATGCTTACAGGATTCAAAGCAGCCAACTTCTTAGAAGATCTGGTTCATTGGGATGAGCATGAGGCCAGTTGAGTGAATCATTTTGCAAATGGTCAGGGGCCACTTTATTAGATGACGATACATAATACCAGGTAGGACCCATTTCATCTCCAGAACCACTTCAAGGGTAAACAGTCCATTCAGGGAAGCCTTTCTGCACGCTACAGTTGTGCTGAGTAGATATATTTGAACTTGTGAGCTTCCTGTTAGCTGTAAGTAAGCTCTTTCATTAAAAAGGTGTTTTCTGACACAGAACTGCCCTAATTTGAAGTTTTTTTTTATTCAATGCACAACTCTTTGTAAACTCTAGACACTGTAGTGCAGGGAAATCCCAGGAGGTTGGCTGCTTCTGTTGCTGGAAACTCGATTTAAAATCACTTGTCTTAGCTGTGATAATATATAGCAACTGATCACTGGACCCTGTCTGTGTGTTGTGTGTATTCAGCTGCAGTCTGCTGATTGCAGAGTCTTTGCATAAAGAAACAGGTGTACTCAACAAACTGGCTACTGAACGATCATCCTGTGTGATTCTGCTATCCAGCCTCTTCACCTCACAGAAGGCCAGGCACCTGGCAACAGACAGTGATCTTTTACCTCACTGCCTTAAAACAAACATTTCACTTGATGGACCACAAATGATATAGTATTACACTATTATTTATGTATCAATTAACTACAAACTAAGTCCTAGTTACATAGTGATCTCATATTAATTTATCATTAATGAATCATGATGCATAATTCATCTCTTGCAATTACTACATCTCTTAATATATCTGTTAATTCTGTAATCCTTTCTGAACTACTGAAGGGACAATTCATGAATAACACAAGTTAAATACTGATCTCATGTTTGTTCATCATTAATGAATCCTCACAAGTATCAAGTATATAGTCCGAAGTAGTGACTGAATTTGTTGTTGTACATATGTGTTCCATTAATAAAACATTCACTTGAATACTATACCAGGTTCATACATGGACAATTCAATTCAATTGAATAAGCAGGAAAAAAGCAATCAGACAATTCATGGACTTCCGCAGTTCTCATTTAGCACGGCATAGAACCAGTGTTTACGCAGGTTAACAGTGATGAAGGGCTAAGTAAGGTAATGCATGTTACTGCACCCTCATCCTACCAAGTGCCAGATCTCTGCAGTCTCCCTCAGTAAACACATCTATCAAGAGCGTCCGCTCTTCCAGAATCTAATTAGTGCTCCACCAGCTCTCAGAGAGAGGTATTTGCATGCTACGCCATACACCGCTACTTCATAGCCGCTGCGTGAGAGGCCTCGAGTGTTACCAAGCACTCTCTGAGTGTGGCACTCACGAGCCGCGACGGCCAGCACTCGGTCCCGGCTCTGAGGGCCTGACCGAGCGTGCCAAAGTGCCTCCTGGACATCTCTTCCCATCTCCTACCCAGATTACCCCTCTGGAATCCCTGGAAACAGTCCCTCTGAATAAACAACCTCACGAAGCCCAGGAGATTGTGCCACCTGCTTTGCAAACGTGTCGGAACGCCAGGGCGATATAGCAATGGCTTCACAGACAGATGAGGCCTTTCTATGATAGGTTACTTGGATCTTTCTACAAAATAACGCAATCCATAATGAACACAGCCAAAAGGGTTCGAGACATCCGTTTTATAAGCTGTTCTATTCCTCAGTGTTGAAAAGTAGCTTGCCTTTGTCTCATTGAGTAGGATCTGTGTAGCAAATATTAACAATTACTCATTGACTCTCCACAGCCACTTATCCAAAATGTTGTTACAGTGAGTTGGGAGTGTATACCAGAACACAGTGGGTATAGACGGTATTCGGTCTGTTGCTTGGATGTACATGCACAAAACAATCCCGCTAAGTGTTTTTCACATAGACACAGGGAGAACATGCAAGCGAAGGAAAACCACCAAGCCAACATGCTACCCACTCAAATACTATATTTGTTAAGGTTTCACAACATATAGCACTCTTGGGATGCTTGCCTTATCCAGCAAAACATTTCAAATTTTTTGGTTTCATAACAAAAACATTACTTCAATCATTTGTCCGCAAGCAACAGACATCACATTAGAAACATCCAGTAGTTTTAAGTAAAACTTCAAGTAGTGATAAATTGAAACTCAAATTATAGTTGTGAAAGAGCTGTTCTGAGTTAACTTCATTGACAAGCAGTCTCATTGGGTGCTTTTTAATTAGTAGCACCTTTACAATAACATCAAACGCCAGACATTAATGTTTAGTATCCCTTTGGGAGCTAATGACTAGAAATGCAATTAATAGAAAATGGCAAAAAGAGTACTGAGTCAGTGAAAAAGTTAAACAGACTTAATAAAAAGAAAAAGTCTGTGTGAAAGATATGTGCAGGATATGCTAATCATTGCTTGTCAACAGACTTTTGTTATGAAGAAAATTTTTACAGAATTGAGCTTTTTGTGAGCACTGTACACATTGTATCCAAATATAAGTAAATATTTTATGAAGTGAGGAACAAAACTGTCATAAAAACAAGCTACATAAATCCTTTCACAACTTTGTCAGTTTTGTGAAATGCACCAGTATGTCTTGTGGTGCTTAACAGGTTATATTGTCGACAATCGCCATTGACCTAAAGTGAATCTTAATGTACCATGCATTTACCTTTAAGATTATTGTAACGCTATGATGCCTTTTGTGATTGGACCTCTGACTGATTGTTTCGGTTGCTTTTGGCTCGCTAACAGTGGCGGACAGTGCTTATACGGTGATGCACTATTGCATGTAGAGGGAGTAGCGCAGAACTCTTTGATGATGGGAGCCTGAGGTAGATTTATTTACCGGCCGGTACTCTGGACACGATGGGATTTGATGAGTGAAGGCTGTGCAGGTATATCCTAGTGGTTAATTGCTTAATGCTGGTAGTGCTTTATGATAAATGTATGAAATGAGAAGTAGTTCAGTTGGAAATAAGGCAATAGCTATATGATGAATTTTTAGGTCTAGAATAGCTTGCTGTGGCTGTTTCCGGAAAGTGCAAACAGTCTCTTCAATGAAATCACTAGATTACTAGTGAGTCTTTTACTGCTCGTGATGTCATGAAATGCACTCTTAATGACTAATGCATACATTATGGAAAGGAAATAAGTACTTTATGCTGTTGTAGGAAAAGTACATTTATGTGTCGTCCTGATGACCCTTAATTGTTAAATTACACTCACTTACATTTAGCATGAAGGATATTATTTCCAGGATGCCAGAAGCTGGTTGGGTTTCCTATGGTGGAATCTCAACAGGAGACAGCAGATAGGTAGCAGACAACATCTAATTTTGTAAGCTACTGACATTTAAGTCATGCATATGATTGGATTGCTTCTGAATCTTATATTCTTTCATTTTATTGATTTATTAATTTATAGTGTTTTATTACAATATTAATTCTTTTTGTTATTATTAAGTATTATTATTGTTGTTGATGTATATACTTCATATATAATTTTATCTATCTGTGTAGCTCTAATTTATCTTATGATAACAGTTGAATTAGTTTTAACCCGGGTGTTCTTCTGGTTTGTCTTTACAATTTTTCTTTGCGGAACGAAGTCAACATTTACACTTTGAATAACAAAGAGATCATTAACTGAAAGACTCCGAGGAAGCACAAACTCATAAAATGAACACAGACACCTACACTGGATTTGTGATCCCTGGGAAATTGCATTGGCTACAAATGTGTCTTCTTTTATTGAGGCAGAGATCAATAGTCGTTATCACGGATGTGCCCTCATTAACTCTACCCATTATTGGGAAGCCCTATGTGTAAGGTCCTGAAGTGAGGATTCAGATGAGTGGAGCCGGGCAGTGACAAGTGCCTGACTGTCAGAAGTACAGAGCATTGCATGTTTTATGCATGACCAGGATTACTGCCCAAAGTATCAATGGCTATTTGTATTCTGATTTGACAAAATTATCGTATGACATTTTTATGAGCTGTGTGGTTGTACTGTCCTGGTATTACTAAGCTGAAACAAGGAAAAAAACATACTTTTAAAACCGTATAACAAAGCTTGGACACTAATAATATACATGTGCATTATTTAAAAAACAGTGGTTAGTGGGAAAAAGTTAGTGGGGAAAAAGAACATGTTGGGTTTAATGATCGAGTTGTTCAAAAAATGCTCTTCTGGAAAGTGAAATCATGTTATCTGACAAGAATTGCTCATTTAGTTACATGTAGTCTATAAGATTCATGGGCTTTGGTATAGCTGAGGTCTACATAAAAATGGCATGAGGAATCACAGACTTCTGCAGCTTGCCATGGTGCACGTTCATTGGTTTTGTGCATTTCATTTTGACCATTGTATTTCATGCACAGCAGACTGAAAATGAATGGATCAGCTAGGATCAGGCATACTTTTAAACACATCTGAGGTTATACTATTACTAATGGGATGAAACAAACAAATCAAGGTCAAATATAGGAGAAGAACTCAGCAAAATTTCTCAAAAAGTAGGAACCATGGTATGTTGAAGGGATGTTCAAAGGAATTGCTCTTAATTAAGCAATTAATCTTCATCCATCAAAAATTATTGCATGCAAAGTAAACTTTATACTTGTTCATCTTCTACAAACCTTTACAACTTCTAAAATGCCGTCTGCTATCTGATTTTGCTTAAGTGGCAAAGATAGTAATTCAAAACGTGTTTCAATCGCAAATGGCCGTCCCCGGCATGAGAGTGGTCGGTAATCGCCAGCATTTGACGAGAAATGCCAAATTCCCCGCGGATCAGCCTCACTCGGTGTAATTATAAAAAACACCACATTCAAAATCAGTTCTACTGCTATCTGTTCTTATCAGCGATCACTGCATTGTGGTCAGCATAAAACACAGTCCGTCTGTCCGTCAGTCCATCCATCCATCCACCCATCCACACACAAACACAAACTATGGCCAAGTGATACTAAGCACAATTCACCTAAAACACATGCTATTGCACTAAGAGAGTAGGAGTACTCAGAGGAATCTTGCACAGCAAGGAGAGAGCATGCAAACTCCAGACAGGCAGAGCGGGAATCAAATGCAGAACCTTTGAGCTGTGTGCCGCTGCGCCACCCCACAAAGGATTATTATATCCACAAAAGGCTTTTAAAAGCCTGTTTAATTGGGCAGAATATTTTAGATAGGATTTTCCAGCTTCTGATTTCGATATTGCCGTCCGTTACTTTCAAGTCCCATTTACACATGCTGTAAACAAACAGTCTCCATAGTGTGATTAGCAAAAGCCTGGGGCACTTAATGATTTCCTTTCGATCTCGATATGTCAAAGAAATGCCTACTGGACTAAAACATGAAACTCTGTCTCCCTCATTCATTTAAGACGGGACAGAAATTTTATGAACAAATGTACTTCACTGATTTTATTTATTTGTTATTTGAAAAAACCTTTTTTATTTATTTCAGATCCATGCCCGAAAATGTACCCCTTTCGAGTTTTGGTTTATGAAATGACAATCAGCTGCATTTTACAGAGCCACCCATTCTTGTGTTGTTTTAATCATAATTCTTACTGACCTGTGGAAATTAGCAGAGACAGCCAGTTTAGATTTCCTTAAATGTTGAATTCACAGATAATGAACTCGACAAGCGTTCCAGCCAAGGTGTCCCCCAACCTCGAACTCAATACATCTTAGAATAAGCTCCAGGACCTCCAGCATTGGATACATCATTATGGATGTGTGAGGGTTGATAGATATCTTACACTTAATGGTCAGATCACTTCAATGGACCAATTCTTGCTAGAAAATAGCAGTTTTTTTTCCTGTGCCCATTTCATGTCTTTGCTAAGAATCACAAAATATCCTCAAAAACACCTCCAAAATTTCTGTAAAAGGTGAATTTAAACAGTACGATAGATAGCGCATTATCTGCGGCAACGCTTGTTATCCACAATGAAATTTTACAGTCAGACTGTTTATCTCAAACTATTGGATTTATCGAGGATATTTAATGTAACTAATGATGCTCAACTGTTACAGGTTTTACCGAATGCTGCTGCTGTTGGATGCTATGTAGATGCAGATGGTCAAAAGACACAATCACAGATTACAATGTTCCATCTTAAACCCGTATTTTATTCTCAATATTGCCCAGGAGAGACAAAAATAATATGTTTTATTGTATACTGATAACGAAATTGTCCGTACTTATGCTATACAAGCTATACTACATTTACAAAGTCTGATTTAAATTGCCCTCTTTAACGTCAACATTGTTACCATGTGTAAAGAAAATATATTTTAAAAAACATTGTTTCTGCAAGCAATCTGATAATCTGATTCATGTATGTCTTATTTCATTTTCCACCTATCAGATTTAGCGCTACAACTTAATAAGTCACTGACCACATTTAATCACACGAGTGCCTGGATGTAGGATCGCTAAATAAAGACATTATCATGACTAATGAAAAGTCAAAGGCTGATTGTTTGATTATGGTGACATTATGTTCATGAATGTTTCGTATGTCAGACAGTGGAACTTGTACCAATAGCAATGTGGTTACATCCCTTTTCCTCAGTGTTTCTTTATGCACAGCCACATGCCCACTTATACAACTAGCTAATTACATCTCGGCAAAACAACCAGTCAGTTGCTGATCTTGATGAACATATGGTGCCAAAGCTGTATACCCTCCTAATGTTGCATTTGTTTCTATTGAAGACAAACTAAAACAATGTGTCCCTGTACACACTGACAACGTGTTTCACTTTTTTTTTTTGCTAAAAATAATTCCAAAACTTCCATTCAGGATACATGGTGGACACCACGGGAGAGTTTAATGTTCATAATGGTGTCCACTGCTATTTGCTCCTGAAGGTAAAAGAGGTAAAATATTCGAAAAACTTTTTTTTTCCCTGAGGGTGACAGGTTATTCTCCACCATAAAGAATGTTTGTTCCAGCACTGAACTTTTTCCCTATGATTTCTACATGACCTTGATTTTATTCATGTGTCTCAATGGTAACATCTTTTTACCCCTACATGCTGTATTTCTAAAGAGTACAGAATTGTCTGTTTTTAAATCGATTCCCCCACAGAGTCCGACACACAATACATGTCATTTCTGTGTTCCCTTGTGCCCAATTACCACCGCTGTAGTGGTAGTTAGATAATTAAACTTAGATGGCTGCCACAGTGGAAGACTTTAAGTAAAATCTGTAATCAAGTGCATGCTGGGAAAGAGGCCACCCAACCAATCAAAGTCTAGAAATCACACGGGGAAGCCAGTGGGGAAATGCTAAATCCCTCATTCACCAGACTCATGTTGCTGGACAGATTTAACTCTTTGTCACCGTCAGAGTCACTGGTACTAGAAATGCAGTGAAATGTTTCTAAGGTATTTAACATGATGACTGGTTAGCATTCCACTCAAACCCCGTATTAAGCGCTACAACATCACCATTAACCCTCAAAATATTAAAGTATTTAATATCAGGCTAGAGCACTTTAGCTTACACTTATTCAAAATCTTCTCAGCGTACCATCAACCAAAGACATTGCACTAATTGACAGGTCATTCTGCAGTGGCTAACTTCGGGTCCTGCTTCTCACAAACCAAAACCCAACCCAAGAGACGAGTGGATGACCAAGGCTTGTGGCCTCTTGCTATAGGATACTTGGAAGTGTATTGAAGTGGAAGCTTTTTTGAAGAACTGGCTTTTATTTACTGCTCGACTGTGAGATTATATGGCCATGGCATTTCCTGTACTTAGACTAAACTCCCACACATATTCATTGCACAGCTGTAGGTCCAGTCAGATAGCGGAAACAGGTTCAAGCAGAGAGAAGTTGCTAGCCAGAGTTAAGAAATGAGGTTATGAACCTCTCTCTGTTGGCCATTCCTCTTACCCGGTGCCAACGGCCCATTGACACAGCACTTTGTCATGAAAAATGTCCCTGCTTACCAGGTGCAGACCCACTGCTGAGAGATCAACATTCTCTGGGAGTAGGATGCCCTTAGTCCACGTTCTAAGCTACCTGGATGACAGTTTCTGCAATCTGGTCCAGGAAATAGCCATTAGCTACCTCATGCTAGAGAAAAATGCATCCCTCATGGGACTTGGGTTGGGTTTGCTGGTGTGGCTAACTCTCCAGAATAGCCTCAGTATCATGCAAATGGCTACGCTAGTGGCCAAAATTGAGGAAACACATTTTTTCCATTACGCTTTAAACAGTACTACACAAATATTCAATCAAAGAATGTTTCTAAATATCATTCATTGGACGATTAAATAAGTAACTGGAATAAAGTTCTGCAATCTCATAAATTGGAAATATTTCCACAGTTTTGGCCACTAGTGTACCTTCTTCAATAATATCTATCAAGAGCAGCTGGCCCCAAGCCAGAAATCGTCATTCTCGACAAAGTGCAATATTTCCTGATATGTTCTTATGAATCTCTTCCCACTAACTCAGACTTCATCACCTACAGCCATCATTTCCTCCCATGAAAATGATCATCTATTCATCCCAAAGCCTCACTTCCATGTCTGTATGTGTATATATATTTATTTCTTTGATCCATGCTTTCTGGATTTGGCATTTACATTTGAGTCATGCTGGCCCAAAACGCAATTGGAGATTTCTCAGGGTCTACTGTGAAACTTCAACTCCGATCTGATTTTTTTCCAGGTTTGTGTGGAGCGGGTGTTATTACTATGTCCTGGTGACTTCATTAGAACATTAGAAGCAACATCTGATGATTCCTTGTCCCCTATTTGCACAGTCCAATGTCAGGCTGTAGCAGTTCAATCTAAGTCAGGTACTGTTAAAGTGCAACGCCCAAAGGGATTTGAACCAGAAACCATCATGAAATGGGGCCAAGCCCTATACCCTTAGGCCACATGCCAGATTCCATCACACCCCAGATGACATATGGTCCATTAACGATTTAAGAATCCAGATATATTGCTACCCCGCAATTTCATGTTGGTTTCTTGTATTCTGGAGGATGTTTTTACCCCCTCTAGTGCCTTTAAAGAACACTGGCTCCTGTTTGTGGGGAGAGTTTACAATATGCTAAGTAAAATATTAGAAAGTATAATTTCTCTAGAGTACTATACCAGCATCTCAGCATTAACAGACAGACGAATGCTTATACTGAGCGCTCACTTGCATTTATATCTTACTCGTTTATCTGCATTAGAATGACATTTAATATTCATGGAAAAAAACTATATGTGAATGACGAGTTATGATACCTTTTATATATTTTGCAATGATTTCAAACCAGTCATCATTTCTTCATGTAATACTGCACTCAGGACGTAATTATCAATTAATTCACCTGCAGTAGATTTAAATGAAGATTTTCCAGTTCGCTATATCACGTTGTACCCGTCCATACTAACTTGATTGCACGGCAGTCCTTCTCCAGGCAGAAAAGATTCATCTCTTTAGCTTAAGAGTGAGAGGAGTGATCATTACACCGCACAGCCAAACATAACAGAACAGTGCCATCTATGTTGAGACCCCAATCTTTGCATTTAGAAGCATTGCGACAATAGTTCTTCATGCATCTCAAACGGGTTGAGATTTCCTGTTGGGGGTGTTCTGCATACATATGACAGGTGGATTGTTTATTTAAGCTCAAATCATTTTACTAAGTTTAGAGCAGCTCATACTTTTTGAAACTCCCTGCGTTTGCAACATTTAATAGGTCCATTGATATATTCATTGTTCTGTTGAACAATTATCGTAAGCACATTTTTATCATATGTGACGGATAAAGACTGGAATAAGCACTTGTGATGGTTTATGGGGATTCTTATTAAGTGGCAGATCGTCACTGTACCGTAGATGAGTTAGAAACAGAGTCATCAGCTCCACATACTTATCCCTAATTTGTACATAGGTCAGTAGGTCAATTCTGAACAATTCAGGCATTCCCCAGTAAATTTATTCTCTAAAGTGTTCACTGAAATTTATTTTGTCCAACTTCAGTATAGTTTAGTGTTGAAATTATTGCAGAATTTAAGGAACAAAGAAGAAACTATTTGCCTAAGTGTGTCACGACAAATGTGTTAATTGTATTTAATTTGTTACGTCAGAGAAATTGCACACCGTCAAAGAGAAACATGATTATAACATAGTGTACTAAAACAAACAAAATGCCACGACGTACTGGTTTAACTTGGCCACCACTGCCTCCAGTTCCCCATAACACCTGTCGGTTGGTTACAGGCAGCATGTACAGGAAGAGGCATATTCATAAGAAAATATCCTTGTTCTTTGTTGGAAAGGAGGACAGCCCATCAAATCCCTGTCTCTAAATATACCGAATGATGGAATACTGCACAGCCAAACGGCAGAGAACATCAGGTACAGAAAAACGCATCAAATATGCAAATACAAAATTGAAAACTGGCAATAATATTGGAAGGGCAAACTCTGGGTGTGCGTCAGGAAACAAACTTACTAATGTACCATTAGTGTAAGAAAAATAAAGAAAGAGCATTTCAGCGTCAAGTTCAAGCAAATGTTATCAAAACAATGTGGAAAACCTGTGTTGTTATAAAATGTGACAAATTATAATAAATTTAGAATAACCACACGAATAAATATTCTCTTTTCCCACAAATTGTATTATGTACAATTTCTAAACTATTACCATATAACGTATAAGATCAACATAAAAGTTACTTGAATACAATGTATTCATATGTTTTTTATGTATTTTTTCCTATTCCACGAAATACATATAAAAAAAAAACCTCAAATCTCAGTGTTAAAGCATGGGTACAAATTTGACCTAAACGTGGGAACTACTTGTCTCCAGAAGGTCAAATGGTGATACTGCAGCATTTCCCAAAACTACTGTTACGCAGCAATGCAAGCAGCCGCAATACATGGCAACACATGCAGTTATCCAGCGGATTCCCATCCTGTATCCTAATCCCAGGCGTCAGGCACCGCCATGCTGACCTGTGTGTCACTGTCCCCCTCGCTGGCGTTCCGCTCCTCTGGCGCTTTAATGAACCACCACTGAATCTCCAAGTAAACAGAGGACGTCCCGCTTTGAAAGGCGCACGCCATTTCGATGTTTTGACCTTCCTTGGCGGTAACATTTGACGGCATTTCAGTAAACTTTCCTGCAAATCAGAAAGCACAGTTAGTAAGCAAATTCACCGCCCCACACGCACGTATTATCCGCAGCGAAGGGCCAGTATCAGCAATACGCTCCTTATCGGCGGAGCCCTGGGGCTTATCTCTTAAATACTTAATTAATTCCTTTCAACAAGGAGATGGGCTTCTCCCCTAAACCTTACGAAATCACCTAAAATCCCGACTGACCGGATTTAAACACAAAACCTCGCGAATGAAGAAGGGATATGAATTTAACTTAATTTCCCCTGTATCAAGATATTTTAATACGACTTTGAGGAAGTTTCCATTCAGTCAGCTGTACGGCTTGTCTTTTATAACAGATAGGCTACCTATAGATAAATATTAATAGGCCTATGCTAAAACATATCGGTTTGTTAAAAATATATATTACATTGATTCTAAAGCAACAGGCAGTTTTAAAGGTGCCTGGAAATATTTTATACGGAATACTCCACATAGAGAGAGAAAACAGCTACGAAGGGTATGCCATTTAACCTTACGCGCTGACTTATTTCAAGACGTCTCGTTTCATATTTGCACATATGCTAAAAGAATTATTGTTGTAGACGCTGCAAAACGTAATATGTATAATTTTAAACAATTTCTGGAAATATTAGTTCTAGTTGAAGTTTATAAAGAGATCTATTTTTGAATCCGAAACGTGAAATAAAGGGAGCTGTGCAGTCCTAAAAGAACTGCATTCCATTAACACGGTGAAATCTCATTTCAGCAGATGGGGTACTTTGAATGCGAGCCGCGCTTCATGTTAAGTCTAAGTTCCCCTTTTGTCAGGGATAAATTAAAGAAAAAAAGAAGAGGGAAAGCGCAGATGCTGCGGAGCCCGCGGATACCAGCAGCATAACGGTAGATCGTCACATAGCAGCTAATTTTCATGCTCAACAGTTGCATTTGATCCGCCGATGCTGGAACACTTTCCCCTGCACCATTTCCTCCACAGTCCTCTTTTTTAACAAAAAAAAGGCAGTGCAATGTATTCTGTTTTATTTTCAAATGTATTGTATTGCCAATTGTCATGCCAAATTAT
>JABFDZ020000037.1:12677390-12687509 GCA_019775955.2 Pollimyrus isidori
GATACAATACAGATTGTTTTAAACCACCTTTAATGGGATAAACAAAAGAATAATGATTATGTGATGCAAACAGACTTTAAACCCTCGGTAAATAAGCTGTACAAAAAATACGATTCATTTAACGCATAATCATTATTCTTTTGATCACGAGAAAATTAAGTCGTGATAACGAGAAAACAACTTTTGTTATGTCGAGATCATGAGAAAACAAGACGGAAAAAAATTATAATACATGGCCGCTTAGAACTTCCGTAATATCCAGACAGTTAAGGTCTAAGTTATTTTGCATAGTCCATTTTAGGACATATATCAATCTATTGGCAAGAAAGTAGTTGTACAAATTGGGAAGCTCCAAACCCCCACAGTTTTTTGGTTTCTGTAAAGTTTTTTAATTTATTCGTGGTGGTTTGGATTTCCATAGATATTTTGAAATGAAGGAGTCCAGTGATTTAAACCAAGTCAGCGGAGGTTGATTTGAAACCATCGAGAACATTTAGTTAATTTTTGGTAAGACCAATATTTTCATTGTTGCTACTCTTCCCAGAAGTGAGGTGGGCATATTATTCCACTGTACAAGATTATCTTCTATGTTTTTAAGCAGAGGACTGTGATTTAATCATGTCAGATCTGACAGTTTGGCAGAAATGTTAATGCCCAGATATCTAATGTTCCCAGATTGAAGTGGGATAGTTGGATTGGACTGGAAGTCACAAGATATTTGGAAGAATAGTTGACTTAATAGCGTAATCTGATATGGAGAAGAATTTATCTATGAGTCATATTATCTCCATGAAAGAACCCTATGTATTTTGAAGAAAAAGTAATGCATTGTCCCCATAGAGACTAATTTTATGGGTTATACTTGCTGTGTGGATACCTTTGATATTATTATTATTCTGAATAGCTGCTGCCAATGGTTCGATAAATATAGCAAATAATGATGGAGAAAGTGGACAACCTTACCTAGTGCTCCTTCTGAGAATGAAGCTTGGGGAGATTTCATCATTCGTTTTTACACAGGCTTTAGGCGAACTGTATAAAATTTTAATCCAGGTCATGAAGTTCTGGCAAAATCCAAATTTTAGCAAGGTTGCCATTAGAAATTTCCAGTTGACCCTGTCAAAGGGCTTTTCTGTGTCCAATGAGATGATTATGGCTTCCTTATTTTAAATGTTGCAATAGTCTATTACGCCAATTAGCCTCCTCATATTGTTACTGGACTGTCTGTCTTTAATGAAACCCGTTTGATTCGGATGTATTATATAAGGTGTCACTTTTTCAATTCTACTAACCAGTGGCTTGCTGATGGTTTTAAGATGCGCATTTATAAGTGATATTGGACGATAGCTACAGTAAAGGGGAGAGCCGGGTCTTTGTCAGGTTTGAGGAGCAGGTTAATGTCTGCACAATTCATATTTGGAGGGATGCTGTCAGTTTCTTTGATTTTAATAACCATTCTATGGAATAGCGGTGCTGGCAGAGGCCAAAATGTTTTGTAGAATTCTGCTAGAATCCATCTGGACCAGGGGCTTTCCCGTTAGGCATTGTAGTGCATCATGAAGTTCCACTATTGAGAGAGGTAACTCTATTGCCATTATTTGTTCATTATTTAATTTTGGTAGGTCGATGTTGTTTAAGAACTCTTCTGTTTCGGAATTGGTTGGATTAATGTTAGGTGAATATAATTTTTTTTTGAAGTCCCTAAATATCCTATTTATCTCTCCTGGGCTATGAGCTGCCTTCCCATTGGGGTCTGTAACTGAAGAGATTGCTACTTTCTCTTTATTCTGTTTTAGTTGGTTTGCTAAAGACTTTCTTGATTTACTACTATGTTCAAAATTGTCCACACGTAATCTCTGTAAGTAAAACTTAGTTTTTTTTTCTCTTAATTCTTGCAATTTCATTTCACTTTTTCTCAGCTCATTAACAAGGTGTTTTTCTTGAGAGGCAACATGTGCTGATTCCAGGGTTTTCATTTTCTGTTCCAGTTCTGTTTTGAGTGCTTTGTCCTTTTTCTTTTTATGTACGGAATATGAAATTATTTTGCCACATATTACAGCTTTTGCTGTTCCCAAGAGAATGCATGCAGAGATATCTGGCAGATCATTTGTTTCAATAAATGTTGTCCAGTCTTTTTTAATAACTTCTAGAAACTCTAAGTCTGTTAGTATTGATGTATTCAGTCTCCACCATTTAAAAGGTGGTGTACTAACTTTTACAGTGACTGTCATAGTCACAGGTGCATGGTCACTGATTGTGATAGGGTGGATTTGTGGGTCACTTATATCTGTCATGACTGTATTGCTTGTAAGAAAGAAGTCTATACAAGAGTAAGAATGATGGCCCGAGAAAAACGCATATTCTCTGAGCATGGCGGGAAAAGTACGCCAGACATCGCATAGGCCGAAATCATTCATATATTGTTTTACTGTTTCGGATGACTGCTTTAATAACAACAAGCTTTCAACTGACCTTAATTTCAACAATGAGTTACTTCTCCATGCGGACCTGTGTGAGCCAGCATATCGTAGGCCATACCCAAGATGTCCCTGATTGTAAGCCACATCCTCAATGTCACTCATCTATGGTACGAAAACCAGGATTCCACCCTGGACACCATCCACACATATGGAATGAAAAGCAGAGGACAAGGGTGGTAGAACATGCGTAGCTACATTGTTGGACAAGGACAGATGTAGGTCACTAGTTATTTATGCTGATGGCTTAGGGAAAGTGGCATATCCTGAAATGGGTGTTGGAGGTGGTGAGGCACTGGTAGCACCTTCCTGAAGGAAGGAGTGTGACGAGGGCATGAGCTGAATGGCAGGCATCCTTAAGGGTGGACTTAGCCTTCTTCTGGCAATGGGAAAAGTACATGGATTGTAGGTAAGGAATATCTGTGCTGAAGATGTTCAAGGCTGTCGGTCAGTCTTTTGCAGGTGATTGAGCTTCTAAGCAGTTGTTCCCCTCCTACACTATAATGCATCCAGTCAGGATGCTCTCAATACTGTTGAGGGAGAAGTTCACCAAGATTTTGGGTCCCAAAGGAACAACTGTATCTGTGCAGCCTTTTTGAGAGTATGGCTAGCATTAAAAGACCATGATAGGGAATCAGTAATCTAGATGCCCAGGAACCTGAAGCTGTTGACTGTCTCCATGAGGGATCCACCAGTAAACATGAGAACATAAGAAATTTACAAACGAGAGGAGGCCATTTGGCTTATTAAGCTCATTTGGGGAGAACTCAGCTAATAAGTCAGAGATGTTAAAATCTTATCTAGCACTGATTTAAATGAAGCGAGGATTTTACCTTGCACTACACTGGCAATAAGACTATTCCATACTCTTCACACTGTGTAAAGAAGTGCTTCCTCAAATTCATTTAAAAATGTTCTCTCGCTAATTCCCACTTATGGCCATGAGTTCTAGTATTTAAACTAATACTGAAATATACATTTGGCTGAACAGCATCCAGACCCATTAGAATCTTATAGACATGGATCGTGTCCCCCTTTAGTCTCCTTTGCTCAAGGCTAAATATACTCAGCTCAGCTAACCTCTCCTCTTAAAACATTCCTCTAAGACCAGGAATCATTCTTGTAGACCTATGTTGCACCCTTTCCAAGGCAGCAATGTTGTTCTTAACATATTGTGACCAAACCTGCACACAATATTCTAGGTGGGGTCTCACAGAGGAATTATATAATCATAGCATCCCCTTCCTTGACTTAAACTCCACACACCTATCTAACCCGACATCCTATTGGCCTTTATTTCAGTGGAAGCCATAAAATATCCATCTGTAGTTTATATTTCTGATCCCTTACATTTATCTATGTTAAATTTAATCTGCCCAGTTTCTAATGAAATAAAGATCCCATTGTAGCCTCTGTGCTGTTATATCAGTATCTAGTACACCACCCTGTGAACCGGTTTACTGTATGTATTGTAAATTAGGAATAACAGTGGTCCTAAAATTGAACCTTGCGGTACCCCACTATGAACATGTTCTCACTGTGACATTGTGCCTCTATTTACTTCCCACTGCTTCCTATCTGTTAACCTGCTACAGTTCCTAAAATCCTTGCAACTTGGAGCTTAAGCAGGAGCCATTTGTGGGGGACAACATCAAAGGCCTTCTGGAAATCTAAGTGGGTCACATCGTAGGCCTTTTTTTTGATTAATTTCTCTCCTAGCTTCCTCAAAGAACTCAAGTAGATTAAAATTAATTTTAAACAGGATCGATCTACCTCTCCTAAATCCATGTTGGCTATCTCTCAGAATGTTATTTGAATACAGGTAATTTATCATTTTCTCTTGGATTATAGCTTCTATTACTTTTACAATTATGCCAATTAAACTGTTTGGCCTATAGTTTGCTGGATTACTTCTATCCCCTTTTTTTCAATATGGGTGTTATATACTGTATATTTGGTTGGTGGTCTAAAGGTACCACACCAGCAGATAGGGATCTCTAAAATGTAAAGTTAAAGGATAGCTAATAATATCCCTCATGTCTTTTAAAGCTATGGGTAAGATGCCACCAGGGCCCTGAAATGTATTTATTTTGAGTTTAGCTAGGCTTTGTAGCAGATCAGCCTCATTTATACATATATCGGTCATAGACAACGCTGGATTAATAATAAGAGTTGGTAAGTTACTTGTGTTCTTTTCAATACCTGTTTAAAACAATCATTAAACTCATTAATAATATTAATTTCATTTTCAGTTATAAGATCCTTACTATCCTGCAGATTAGTAATTTTTGCTTTTAGAGCTCTTATGGAGTTATAATATTGGAAGAAACTGTTAATGTCATCCTTAGCCTCCAATGCAATCTTCCTTTCAACATTCTTCTTAATATTATTTTTTAAGTCAGCCTGGGATTTCTTTTACCTACCTGGGAGTTTTTTCTTTCATTTATTTGTCACCCTTTTCCCTATGTTTAAATTTTTCTATAGAAATAATACAGGAAGATATGACAACGCACCTGCCTTGCAGCAACTCTGATATACACTCACCTAAAGGATTATTAGGAACACCATACTAAATCTTTCTCAGGATGGAGGAATTACCATTTCCATACAGATTAAAGTAGAAAATGATACCCAGTTACATAACTTCACTTGAATATGCATGCCTTTGTATGTTTTTATCCGTTTTTTACTTTTATGGGGGTCATGTTGGTAGTAAAGAAGTCTCCGCCAGGCGGAAACAGAATCCTATACATCAGATTCTTCAGTTTTTTTTCTATTTCTTCTTATAAAAGTTTCTGTGGGTGTAATGGCCAAGTGTCCCAATACTTCTGTCCATATAGTGTATGTCCATTCAACATATCTGCTTTGTTGGAAAATGTTTAAAGGAAAATGGATATCACTGGCTCATATAGCAAAGTTTTTTTTTAAAAAAAAACGAATTTCACAGAAAATGAAGTAATTGTTTTAGATCTCACTGACAATAAGCTGAATTCACAATGAGTTGAAAGACATACCGAAGTGGATGGGTGATTCAGAGATATGATAGGATACTATACATAACAGCACTGTGAACATTACACCTACACCTCTGATTGCATATTCATAGATATTTCTTGACTATTTTGAGAAGTGTTGCAGTAGATCTGGCATGCTTCCAGGGGTATACCACTGCTTCTGCTCTCTGCTGCCTCGGACAGACCCCAAACCCCAACAGTCATAAACCAGAATCTGCAGCTAGATGATGGCTGGATGTTAGAACACCGAAGTGAAAAGTGGATGGTAGTATTATGCTGCAAAATATCAAAGTAGTGTTTTGCAGTGGATATAAACAATGTAGATTGTGCTGTAACTATAGAAACAGAGTTCATATAATAGATTCTATTGTTTGGCCATTCGTAGTTCCCACTTGTAGAATGACCTGATTGCACAATGAAATCCTGAAGACTTTGTGACATTTTGCACTAAAATCGAAACTGCACTGCATAGTGAGAGCAAAGAAGTTTAAAACGATAACTCAAAAACTACTTGATGGACCTTTTACAAACTTTGCATACGTTGATCACCTGGAAGTAATTAAATTTTGTGGGTGAAAACAGATGACATTGAACCTTCTGAATGTGATAAGTCAGAAAGTATTTAATGGATACTTACTACTTCACAAAAACGTTATATAGATGAAAATCTACACGTGATTTTATTTTCAGACAAAAGGCCCCAAAAATGAAGCAGTTGCGCTGCGTGGCAACAAAGGAAGGAAATAACAGCTGTGGAAGACACTTTATCTTGTAAACAAAATAACTATAATCATACTTTATCTTTACAGACACATTGGATGGGTGAAGAAGTGTACCTGACCAAACATTGAGACAAATCACAACAAAACTGAAGCAGCAAAACGTAGTAATAGCAAAGAGGTCAGCCCAAACACTTCATCATGTCAGGATGATCATTTTAAAAACTATTGATAGATTTTTTTCCAAACTTTGAAAAAAAAACATTGTATTTACTCTGTTTGATCATTGTTGGATCTTATTACCACTTCTCAAAAACATTATATGGATAAAAATCTACACCAGAAGGTCTATACCTGAAACATCCAGAGACAAATTGCCCCAAAATTGAAACAGTAGCGCTAGGTGGCAGCAGAGGATGGAAAGGGAGACTGCAGAAAACATCTTGTAAACACAGGAAATCAATCTGAAAGAACTTTCCGGGAACATTGCATGGGTCATTGGTTCTACAGCTGTGGAGTGTGTGATGATTTTCTGAATATTGTAAAATAGTTTATATATTTTTTGTCACCTGCCTGTCCATTGTGAAAATTTAGTCAGGTAGATAGTTGGCAAAATATATTGTGGGGAGCTCAGTGAAATTTATCATAGGGAAATTTAATCGTGCCATGTAGCCCTAGTGCTAGTCAGTGGTAGCACATGAAAGAATAGACAGTATCTGGAGAACCTGATTTCATCAAGTCACTTAAAGTAATGCTTTCAAAAAAAGATTTTTTGGACATGCGGGGAGAGTGTGTAAGATTGGGCTACATTTTGGTAATACTTTTGGTATACTGAAGTAATTTATTTTGGTGAAATTTCTCGTGAAGGACCTATTCCCCCCTCACCACCCCAACCTCCCCCTAGGGTGACCACCTAATCCATGTCGAGGGGGGGGGGGTGCACTATGAGGTAGGACAGGGTTTTTAAACTACCATTTCAATTAAAAAGACCTGGGTGTCACTTTAGCACAGAGTTCTTGTTGTGTGCTGATTGGTCAATCTCCTATAATTGTGCATGTATTACTAATGTTAATGTGAAACAGTTGGATCTTTCAAACAAGGAAACAAACCAGTAAACACTCAAAAATAACTGATCTAATCAGACAAACACAAAAGCTTTCACTTTTAAAGTAGTTTGTGAACCCTGAAGTAGCTCATAATGTCCCCCCAACATGTCTATTATGTATTATGTGGTCACACTACCACCCCGACGTCATCATATCAGAATAGCATTGCTTTTGATAACAAAATCAATAATATAACTTAAGGATGGGATGACTGAATGAAAAAGTAGATATGGACCAGGGTGTATCAGGAATAGGGAATAGATGGTGGTTTATGAGGTTGTCCAGCTAATACAATGCAGTCTTGCCAACAACTTCTCCTAAAACTTATAGTGTTTGGTGTCATACATGTATTTGGTTAAGCTTCTAAACAAACTTTATACATTGAAGCTTTACTTGTAAACAATACATCCATGACAAATATGAAATATCTACAAACAGCTAAATTAAGTGTTTCATTTGTCATTGCTGTTATTATGAGCTAGGAGGCTTATTTTGGCTCAACCCCCCCCAAAGCGGAAATTTACCAGTGGTTCAGTACAGTTATTAGTAACCCAGGACACCCATTCTGACCGTACTTCCTGTATGGACTATGAATACTTCCTGAAAAAAAACTACAATTTTGCTACTTATTACAGGCTTCCTTCTTGCATCTGAGTGGACACAGTGCTGCTGATCCATGCAGTAAGCCAAGTGATCCTCATGTGCCAGAAACCACCTGTACCAGGAGCGGCCTGTTTATATTCATATATTCACAAAGCCCTTTGCTGGCAAAAAAAACCTCTTATCTAATCTCCATACCTCAGCGTATGATACATTTATTGCAGCGAATGTGCAGCATTAGTTTCTACAATGAGAGATAAACTTCCATGTGGCAATCTAGAATCAGACATTGTTACGATAACCTTTTTAGAAAAATTTAGTTACAACCCTTTCTTTCAATTGTATTCATATAGTGCATTTTCACAACATTATGTCACCATGAAATTTACATTATCCCTGCCCAAATCCCTGCATGGGCAAACCAAAGGTGACAGTGGCAAGAAAAAGTCCCTAGAAGAAAGAAACTTTGGGATGGATCAAACTCAAAGGGGTGGAGCCCATTCTCCAGTGGCTGGCAGAGGACATCAAATGAACAAGATGGCAAAATCCTACAGTTCACAATTTAACATTTGAGTGTAAATGCGGAGGGCATGCAGGTGCTGTTGCTGCTTCTGATAGCAGGGTATACATTAGTAGAGCAGGGTAGGCAGAAAAGACATCACAGACAGAAGGGCGGGTAAGCCTAAAAGAGATCACAGGCAGAAGGGTGGGTAGCCCTAAAAGACATCACAGATAGCAGGGCGGGTAGGCCTAAAAACATCACAGACAGAAGATTGGGTAGTCCTAAAAGAGATCACAGACAGAAGGGTGGGAAGGCCTAAAGGTCATCACAAACAGAAGGGCTGGTAGGCCTAAAAGACATTACAGACAGAAGGGCGGGTAGACCTAACACATCACAGATAGAAGGCCAGGTAGGCCTAAAAGACATCACAGACAAAAGGTATGTCTCAGAATGGTTGTAAAGTAAATAAGTTGCATAGGTCATAAGTCAACAATGACCTGCGTATACACACACACACACACACACATACATACATACTGATATGTATATATGGTAACGCTTTACATTAAGTGCACCTTCATAATGCCTTTATATTGCATCCATAAAGCGTTTAGTACACCTTCGTAATGTATTCATTAAGTATTCATAAAACATTCATAAACATCATCTATGTATACCTTAACATACTAACATCCCTTAACAGCTGTAATATATATATTAATACCAAACATTATATAATAATAACAGACATTATAATTGTATAATCATGTAATGTTTGTTATTATATTAAAGCTGTTAAGGGATATGTATATTAAAGCTGTTAAGGGATATATAAAGTATACCTGCATGCTGCTTATGAATGTTCTATAAATGCATAATGAATGCATTATGAAGGTGCACTTAAAGTAACAAACACACACACACACACAGTGGTACCTCGGTTCTCGAACTCACTGGAACTCGAACAAGCCAGTTTGACCTAGTACTCGATCTGAATATCATAAATCGAACCGTGAACACTTACCTAATATAAATTGTACGCGCCAGGAAATGAGTCCTGCTACAATGCAATTCTTACTTGAATGCCTTCTTCACAGACTGGACGATTAACCAAATAAAGCAGCGCAACATTACAGTAACTAATATTGAATAAACCACTAACTTACGTGTACTATTAGAGAATTTATGTCATTTATTTAAAGTTTATTTTACCAGGTAAATTAAATGAAAACCAGTTCTTGCTGTTTTACGTGATATTTGGAAGAATAGCAGACTAAGAATCGGAACCTGCCCGGGATACAAACGTCATTCGTGTAACTAAAGTCTTTAGCCAATAAAAGCAAAGGTGCAAAGGTGCCTTTGCTTTTATTGGCTAAAGAGTTTAGTAGGCGATTCCAGTTTGTGCAGCCGGGTGAGAGGTCCTAATGCTTCAAACCGTAATGCACTGCAACAGGATCAGAATGTGGTGCTTGATGGAGATTTATAGGATGCACATCCAGGGCACGAAGCTCCCGTTCCACCACATCCCAAAGATGCTGTATTGGGTTCAGATCTGGTGACTGTGGGGGCCATTTTAGTGCAGTGAACTCATTGTTATGTTCAAGAACCCAATTTGAAATTATTTGAGCTTTGTGACATGGTGCATTATCCTGCTGGAAGTAGCCATCAGAGGATGGGTACATGATGGTCATAAAGGGATGG
>JABFDZ020000037.1:12687609-12698036 GCA_019775955.2 Pollimyrus isidori
TATAAATGTGGCCCCCTTAAAAACACACTGGCCCCACCTCGGCCCCCCTGGTGATTTTGGTCTAGAACCGCCACTGGTATGTAGGAAACTTTAAATTCAAACCTGGTGAAGAACAGGGCCCAGT
Source organism: Pollimyrus isidori (assembly GCA_019775955.2). Lineage (NCBI taxonomy): Eukaryota > Metazoa > Chordata > Actinopteri > Osteoglossiformes > Mormyridae > Pollimyrus > Pollimyrus isidori. Next base: position 12,687,734 of record JABFDZ020000037.1, read on the forward strand.
GGACCTGCTAAGGGTTGAAGTACCACAAAGATGTTACTCATGAAGCCCTGTTAGATAGATTGTGTGTTTGCCACACTGTAGGGCACCACGAGATATGTATACTGACCAGTGCTCATGATGGAGGAGATCTTCTACTCATTGCTGGCTTGGATGCAGATCAGGTCCTAGGACCTCAGCGAAGTCCCAGTACTGCTCGGGGATCCACACATGCCCCTCCAGCTCTGGGCTTTCTACAGGGGAGGGTTAGACATTGGGAGAAGCAGGGGTCCCCCCAGGCACACACTGCCCCTGTGGTCCAGGCAATACGCGGGTTATAGAGCTGGAGCCGGCGGTGTCCCAAAAACATCATGTCATGCACCACCAGCAGCACTAGGAACTGAAGGGCCTCCCGGTGGATCACCCCTACTTGCAGCGGGAGTGGGCTAGTCCAATGCATCACCTGGCCTCCGGTGAGCAAAACACCATCCACACCTCAGACGGACAGGGGCACTGGCAGCCTCTCCAGCGGGATAGAGTGGCACTGCCCCAAACTGCGGTCAATAAAAGTCCCGGCCGCTCCCGAGTCCACCAAGCGTGGGCATGACAACTGCTGCTGTTATTTTAATTGGTCATTGAACTTTGGAGAAACCAACTCAAAAACCAAGCCCCGAAACTAGACGGTGCATAATAATTCACACTACTAAAATGTTATATGCATGTACGAACAGGTACACATTTCCCTTCAGTCTCAATATTTAAATCTCAATTATAGACCTCTTACCTCTTTAAATGAGGTGCAAGGTGCAACTGTACATTTTGTTTATAGCTTTGTCGGTTGCCTATCAGCATCTGAATTGACCCAGTTTGTTATCCTGTCCACTACATGGCTGGACACCATGTTTGTGAGGTCAACGCCATCTCATCGCATGGATATAGCAGAGAACAGGTCTGCTTAGCAGAGGACTGAAGGCTAGTCTGCAGATGACTTATAGACAGTGTGACAACCTGCAAACTGAAGGCAGAACTACATGAAGCCCACAATACATGGTTATTCTTTGCATCCTTGGGGGTTTGGGTAGCTAATTGAGCTAAGATTCACTTCTCTTGTATCAAACTGTGGATTTTGTTTCCTCTCCTCCATTGTCTTCTGGATTTTACTTAATATTAATTTACCCTGTTCTTACCTCATGCTATGTTGAAATCACAATTTAGTTTCTTTGTTAAGAGCTTTGAGGCAAACTTGCTGGGAAAGCTGCTATCAAAATTGAAGTGAAGTGTAATTTAATTGAATATGTAAGGACACTTTGTATTCTGCTTATGAAATTGGACAAAATTATACCCCTTGGTGTTCTTGGCTTGTGATATTTACAAAAATAATGGGAAAAGGGGGAGTTTGTAGACATATGCCTGTTATTACCTTTGAGTATTTCTTTGGGAAACAGTTAACTATACATATTTTTGCTCCAGTCATTCATACTTTAAAGGTTGACTGAATTGTTTGCCTTGTGGCTAGCATTATCCTAAGCATGGAATGTGTCCTTACAATTAAGTGTGAGGGGTTACAGTAAATTAAGATTCAAAATTTTGCTGCAATTTCACTGGCTAAATCTACTTTGTGCTGGAACTCTAAAGCGTGAAATGTAACACATGAAGAAAATGCATTTGTTTTTTTGCAATCGATGTGTGTAATGTACTGTCTGACTTGTACATAAACAAAAGCATCTGATAACATAGTAGATTGTTAATATACTATGTTTTGCACTTTGAAGGCAAGGCACCTGCTTTTCCCAATAGGGGACTGATCCAGATCATTGAAGGAAAATATACATTATATGGACAGAAGTACTGGGACACACCTCTTAATCATTGAATATTTGCACTTCATTCAGACCCATTGCCACAGGTGTATAAGGCCAAGCATCTAGCCATGCAGTCAGGTTTACAAACATTTGTGAAAGAATGGGTCATTATGAATAACTCCGTGAATTTAAGCATAGTGCTGTCATAGGATGCCACAGTCAGTCTGTGAAATTTACTTCCTGTTACAGTAGATATTACGTTGGTATTATTACAAAGTGGAAGCGTTTAACAACATAAACAGAGCAGGTAAAGTAGCAGAGCAGGTCACTGAGCGCTGAGGCGCGTAAAAGTCACCAACTCTCTGTTCACTCAGTAATTGTAGAGTTCCAAACTTCCTCTGGCATCAACCCCAGCATAAAAACCGTGAGCCGGGAGCTTCATGGAAAGGGCTTCCATGGCTGAGCAGTTGCATGCAAGTCTCACATCACCAAGCATAATGGCAAGTGTGGGATGGAGTGGTGTAAAGCAGGCCGCCACTGCAACAGTGGAAACGTGTTTTGTGGAGTGACAAATCATGCTTCTCTGTCTGGAAATCTGATGGATGAGTCTGGGTTTGGTGGATGCCAGGAGAACTTCATCTGTCTGACAGCACTGTGGAAACTATAAAGTTTGGTGCAGGATTGATAATGTTATGGGATTGTTTTTCAGGAGTTGGTCTAACTCCGTTAATTCCTGTAAAAGGAACTCTTACAAAGCAAGATCCATAAAGGCATGGTTGGGTGAGTTTGGTGTGGAAGAACCTGACTGGCCTCCACAGAGCCCTGACCTCAACCCTATCAAAAACCTTTGGGATGAACTAAATTGGAGATTACAAGCCAGGATTTCACATCCAACATCAATGCCTGACCTCACATATGCTCTTCTTGATGAGTGGGCAGAAATTTCCACAGACACACTCCAAAATCTTAGGGAAACCCTTCCCAGAAGAGTGGCAGCTGTTATAGCTGCAAAGCTGGGACCAACTCCATATTGATGTCTATGAATTTAGAATTGTACGTAGATGTAATGACCAGGTGTACCAGTACTTCTGTGCATATAGTGTATATCAGACTAATTAAGATTTAGTAGTTTTTCAGCTAGCATTTAATTAATTTGTTGCTGCCACAAATCATAGAAATATTAATACATCAAGAGGTTAAATACTTTATGGTCACATGGTTTCAAGCCCATTTGTAGACCACTTTGTGGTTCAGTTTTATCTTGACAGACCCCTGATTAAAATTTCATGGAGCTAACCAACACAAAACCTTCTCCCTTGCACTTCCTAGCTAGCTAGTTTCCACAAGTCACAATTCACATGTAACGTTACGCTTATTTAAAAACTCAGTGTGTAGTCCAGGAGCCGACAGTACATAAATTTAGAAGTTCAAATTGTTCGATTAACACTAACACAGTATAATGTTGACCTAGCTGTCTTACAGTACATGATGAAAAATGATAATCTAGGGAAAATGAACTGATATATATTTTTCCCCATGGTCTTCAGCAAAGTCCGATAACCCCGACATTCAAAACAATTGGAAAGTACCAAACACTGTTTTTACCTTTACTTTTGCAAAGGTTCATATTACATAAAACACAGCAGGAGTCAATGTAGAAAATTTTATTTCATATACGTTTTATCTATAGAAAAGGACATGCCTTCAGGAGAGAAAACAAGAAATTTATGATGATCCAAGACTTAAATTGTAATGTATAATAAGGATGCTTTTGCAGAGAACTTGCTTGCTTTCAGCATAAATATGTATAAATTTTATTTTATTGCTCCTAAGACCCATTCGAACATTAGGAAACTTGAAAGTAAGACATAAGTTAACATATTATTTTCAATTTATGAATATTCCAAGATTTAAAAGTCCATAAATTAATCATGTTTTAGGTTTTTCGTTTCATATCCAATTAAAAGTTAACATAAACACTGAGCACTCATTTGCTTGGTCTTTTAAATACATAACTTCTATGTCTAAACTTACATGAAATCCTATCAGAATCAATTGTACTAAAAGGGCTGAATTAGCATAATATAAGGTTGTTTATGTTAATGAAAATTGTTTTTGTTAATTCAGATTCCATAATAAAATCTGGAAGCAACACATTTGATGAAAATGATTTTATTGAGGGTACAATACTCTCAGATACAATACAGATACCATACAGATACTCTCAGTATTCTGTGGAGAACCTGCCTTTTAAAACTAGGTAATAGACTTTTCAATTGTTTATGATCCTTCGCTGATTTTAAGCCTGCAAGCTATTGCAGACTAGTGTCGTGCGATATTGTACTTTGAGCTTATTGAATCATATTGATTATACATGTATAAAATCAATACATTGTGATAAAGTGATAAATTGAGTCTTTGTGCCATTATGGCTAATCATGAATTAATTTATGTGACATCTTCCCAAATCAGATTTTCGATTCAGTTTTTCAGCTGTTTGAATCCCAGTTCACTTAAATCCCCAGTTCAGCACTTCAGCTGAGAAGGTCTCTGAGAAGAGGAAATCTTTTTAAAGTTCAAAATTGATGCAGCAGTAGTATTTTTATTCCTGGCTCTGACAGTGAAGGGCTGATTATCCCACTGGGCTCTGGACGGTACCAGTATTACTAGGAGCGATTTGGTAATGGTGTGACAAGGAAGAAAATGTTTGGTTGTGGGAGGTCCTGAATGTATAATTCCACTGAGGACATATATGAATATTTTATAAAGAGCATTGCAAACATTATAATTCAGAAAACTGATTTTAGGATCAGGATTGAAGTTGTCAGGCTAGGAAATTGCAAATACCACTATTAAATTGATGCATTTAAGGTATTTTAAGGTCCCCTTTCTTAGTTTCAATATGTGGTTTTTTTTTGCAAGAAATCCTGGCCTTTTCACATTTGCTAGTGCTGACAGGAATTCAAAAATATGAATGAGACACTACTTTGCACAGTAAAGTAACACATCAGAGCCTAGAGCGTGATGTCAAAGGCAGCAATGCATTCATTGCGATGTGCAGCAGCAGATGATAATTAGCACCGTTCAGCTGTGGGGGCAGGAGATTACACCCAGCAGCACGACTCCGACATGCGATCTTCCACAGGCCCATCAGCCGGCTGCTGCTTTCTGGAAGCCGGCAGTGAGAGTTTTGCTACATCTGCGATCTACACCACCTCTACTGCTGGGTGCTGTGCAACCTGTGGAGAATAATTGATCATGACATAGAGTATATTGATAGCCTCTTTGACAAAAGCCTTGTAAGTAAGTCCCTTGGGCAGAAACAGGGACATGCTACGTCATGCACTACAGTCTTTTTTCACTAATAAAATTGTACAAATTTATTGATCATTACAAAATGCAGGTGCTATTACAGTATATAATGCAGTGAGAATTTGTTAAATTTTGTTGAGTTAAAATTATATAATGCTGTATTCTTACGTAAAACTGTATTCTTATGTAATGTGTTGTTACATGTCAATTAAAAAAATAAAATAATACATTTTGAATTAAAAAAATTTATTTGTTTTTACATTTTTTGTTTTTGATTCACTTTTTACATTATCAACTGGTTAAGTAACCTCTGCCTCTCTGCCACCTAACTTTAAACTATAGCATTACGTTACTGTTACATGCCTCAGGCTGCGTTTGTGTGTTTTTTCCTTTGTACAAATTTTTAACCATAATGGATCTTTAAAAAATACCGTATTTTCATTCATCTTTAACCTTATTTCTCCTTGATCTCAGCAAGCAAAGCGGTTGCGCAGAGAGTGTGAATTTTCAGGAAAAGGAATGAAAGCAGTTTCATGTATATTGCAGTACTCAAAGTACAAAGAGACTTTCTTCATGAAGGTCTCTTAGCAGGAATCTGTGAAAGGAGTGAATAAGATCCTGAGAGTGTAATGGCCCTGTCCTCTCATATGTTAACTATATAACATGCTCTAAAAAGCACTGCCTCACAAATAGAAGAGAACCTTGTGCCACTGACTTACTTTCATTCAATGAGTATGAAGGGAAGCAAGACACTACTCTGCTAATATTGACGTTATAATTGACAGTGTTATAGTTAAATATTCATTAATAAAGTACCGGTGGCCTAATGGCTCGAGAAACGCACTTGTGATTGAAAATCTGGTGGTTGGTTGGGGATTCAAACAAGGTACCACTGACGTACCCTTTGAGCTGAATTAGCTGCCCCCAGCCATGTCACGATGTCATATACTGTATGGGTCGAATTCAGAGGACACATTTCATTGTTGTGTGCCGTGCTTTTAGTTGTTTTAGTTGTTTTTAGTCTTCTTTTAGCTATCGGACTTTTGTTTACTACTTGGTCTTAGCTATATTCTGTCTATTTTATGCCTGACTTGCCTCTGTTTCTGTGTACAGCACTTTGTGTCAGCCATGGCTGTCTTAAAGTGCTTTTAGAAATAAAGATGGTATGGTAGATGGGTATGGTGGCGTGTCAATAATGATCTATAAAATTCCACTTAGTGTCTATTTTATTGCAAAAAGGAAGACGGATGAACAGATGAAAACAAACACAAAAACTGTTTATTTCCAAAATTTAAAACACAATTGTAGTACATCAGACTCATTAGCTTAGCAAACGTCATTCTGGCACAAAAAGGGCATAGAAGGTTTGAATCCACATGCTTTAATCTGGTCCATTGACCGCCATGTACTGCAGTGGTGTAAAAAATATGTAATATACAATTGTAGGGCACAGTTAAGTTGTCTCATAATGATGGCTACCAGGACCGGAACATAAGTCTTTTAAGGAGGACACTCAGCAGGAGAGCCATAGTAGAATTAAGGGCCTTTTGGATCTGATCCATAATGTCCCGCACGAGGGCAACAATGCATGTGGGAGCTTTAATTGTCTTCAGCGCTTCTTGAGGTCTTGAGAGGTCAGAGAGTCGGGACAGGGAACGTTCTTGAATCACAGCCTGTGAGACAAGATGAACCAGAACTGACTGTAGAATAAAGACCATTTTCCCTGATGAGGGTTCCTTTTTTTGCCAGCATGGGTATGCTTAGATTGATGACCAGGAGGCCTGTTAAGGATGGTGAGCTCCCTGGGGCTAATGGTGCTACTCCGCAAAGGCTAATTTAATGGATAGTAGTTCCCTGTCTCAATGTCATAATTACTCTCCGGAAGAGAAAGGTTTCTTGGAAAAAATGAAGATTGGTGCAGCTTGGGCAGCTCACCTTTCCAGTGGGACAGAACTGACCCCACACTGGATTCTAAGGACTCTGCTTTGAAGAAGAGGTGGAATAATCAGTATGTTTCAAAATTTTAACCGTTTCAAGACTTGATCTGCCATTTCAAGGTGGTTTACTATGAAAATTAAGAAAAAAATGTCAGGAGCTAAAGGGCTCTCTTCCAGAAATGGAAAATAACTCATGATTTCAAAATAAGGCAGGAGAATCTATGTCTGCAGGTTGAGTTAAAAAGTATCATTAGACTCGCGAAGAGGAATGCAGAAAGGAAGATTGCATTGGCGTCAGGGTCAGCCCTGTTGCTGGTCATCCCGTCCCTCATGTTGTCAGTCTTTGTGTTTTTCCTGCTCCCTGTTGTTGTCTGTGAATCCTTCTGTCCTGTTTACGTGTGGACAAAAGAACTAGAAGCATAGAAAAAGGTACGTTTTAAAATATAATATAAATGTACGTGTGGACAAGGCATTAGTTTCCCTGTTTTATTTCCTTTGAGTTAATTAGTTTACCTGTGACCTGTTTTCCCATTCTTTGTTAATTAGTCTCACCTGTCCTGTATTAGTCTTCTTACCCAGCTTTAGTTTCAGTATTTAAGTCCCTGCTTCCGTTCTGTGACCCAGTGGTTTGTTGATTCTGGATGTTCTGTTGATTGTGATGGTTAATGTTTGTTTGTATCCTGCAAAGTTAGATGTTTGTCCTGCTTACCTGCCCTGTTTTTTGTAATTAGTCTTTGTTTTTCCCCTTTGTTTTTGACCCCTCAAGGTCCTTTTGGTTTTTGTAGTGTTCTTAGTGTTTTGTTTAATGAATCCCCCTTTGTCCACTGAGCCACAAATGGGTCGTCCGCATCCTCTGTTCCCTGCCTGCACGATGTCTTGCCCTTGGACCTGAACTACCTGAGTCCATGGCGATTGTAGGCTAAGGATGGATGACATTAAAAGTTTCTTCCAATATTTTAACTCCTAAACAGCGCTAAAAGGTCAAATCACTAATGTGCTGGATAGTAAGGGCCTTATAACTGAAAATGTTTACAGTAGAAGACACAAGTAACTTACCATTATTTAGTATAAATATAGCATTGTCTATGATCGATATATGTACAACTCTGGCTGATGTGGTACGAAGCCTAGCTAAACTTAAAATAAATAAATCGCAGGGCCCTGATGGCATTTTACTTGTAGTTATAAAAGACATAGGGGATATTACTAGCCAACCTTTAACTTTACCGTTTCAGAAATCCTCATCTTCTGGTGTAGCACCTTCTGACTGGAAGTATGCTAATTTAATGCCCATATTCAAAAAAAAAGGAGATAGAAGTAATCCTGCAAACTATAGGCCAATCAGTTTAACTAGCATTACTGGAAAAGCCATGGAAGCTATAATCCAAGTGAAAATGGTAGATTACCTGGATGCAAATAACATTCTGAGGGATAGCCAACATGGATTAGAGGTAAATCATGTTTAACTAATCTATTTTAGTTGTTTGAGGAAGCTACAAGAGAAATTGATCACCAAAAGGCATATGATGTGATTTACTCCAGGCCAAGAATCCAAGAGCCAAATGGGTGTGCAGGTAAATTTTCTCGGAATAGTTTGACAACATGCTGCTCAGCAAATAACATTTCAGTCCCAAAATCCCCTTTCCTCACCACTTGATTCTGCTAACTACTTGTCCACCCTTTTACAGCTTTGGACTCCCGCTGTTGCATATCTGCTAGCAATGGTTTGTAATCACACAACTGAGAACGAGAGCATGGATTTCAGATGGTGTGACATTTCAGAGTTTGACAAACAGGACTCCTGAATGGAGTCAGTACCAGGATAGATACATAGCGTCAGATATCTATGTTGGTAATCGATATTATCTCAAATCACTTTTGGCCAACAAAAGTCGGGAAGGTGACTAAAAATATTGCTCAACAGAACTGAGCCACACTGATCTGAATAATCAATGCAGGAAAAGCTTAAATAGATGAACTGTTAAAATTCTCCCTTACATGTTTCATTTCTGCCCACACGCCATCACCAACACTCCCCCACACCAGAATATCGATGCATGGTACATGGGAAGCGGATGAGTGGAAGATCATAGCAACAACAGCCACTGTTAGTAAATGGTGGCATCGCTAGGGCCTTATCATTGCACCTCTGGCGTTTCAGGTCTTCATTGATAAGGTTCTGTTGGAGTACCTTAGAAGATTTGCCATTGTTTATATTGAGGATACAATGATATATTAAACTGATTACCAAAACTACATGACTCATGTTCTTCTTTTATTGTAAAAGCTCCTCCTTAATTTCTTCATCAGCTTGGAGGAATGTGAATTTCACAAGACTGAAACCCAGGTCTTTGGTTTTATGCCCAAGGGATAAAAATGGCTGTCACAGGTGGGAGATAGAAGGAGTATACATAAAAATGTTAAGAAGATACAGAGATTCTCAGCTTTTGCCAGATTTTTATTGCAGATTAATAAGGAACTTGATTCCTATTGTGGAACCACTCACACAACAGTTAAAGAGTTCTCACAGGATTAGTTAGAAAGGAACAAGAACACAAAAATATTTGCAAATGAGAGGAGGCCATTCAGCTCATCCAGTTCATTTGGGGATCTTAACTAATAGCTCAGAGTTGTTAAAATCTTATCTATCTCTGATTAAAAGGAACCCAGGGTTTTAGCTTGCACTACACTTAACAGGAAGACTATTCCATACTCCATACTACATGCTGTGAAAAAGTGCCTCCTCAAATTAATTTTAAAATGTTCTCCTGCTGAATTACACCTAAGGCCACATGTTCTAGTATTTAGACTAATATTAAAGTAGCCATTTGGCTGAACAGCATCCAAACCTGTTAGAATCTTATAGACCTGGATCATGTTCCCCCTTAATCTCTTTTGCTCAAGGCTGAACAGAATCAGGTCAGCTAACCTCTCCTCATAAGACATTCCTCTAAGACCAAGAATCATTCCTGTAGCCCAACGCTGAACCCTTTCCAAGGCAGCAATATCCTTCATAAGATATGGTGACCAAACCTGCATACAATAGGTAAGGTCTAGGTGAGGTCTCACCAAGAAATTGTATAATCTTAGCATCACCTCCCTTGACTTTAACTCCACGCATATAGAGATGTAATCCAACATCCTATTTGCCTTTTTTATTGATCCCCCACACTGTTGAGAGTAGGGCTGGGCGATATGCCCTAAAATTTATATCGCGATATAATTTGTAGCACGTGCGATAACGATATATATCACGATATATTAAAACTGACTGCC
>JABFDZ020000037.1:12698281-12745261 GCA_019775955.2 Pollimyrus isidori
ACATTAAATTTCTCCCTGCTGTCCTGATTACGTATTTATATTGCACAAAAAACAAAGATGCACATATCTGAACTGAAAACCAAACCAGTTCCATATGACCAACGTCGCACCAGTCTTTTTTACGAGCACCTCCTCCTCATCACGTGTAAGCTCCATGCTTGCAGCCGCTGCCATTTCGGCCAAAACAGGCGCAGCTTGATGACATCATCAACATGCGCTATCACGATAGCGCGATATAGTCAAAATCTCTATCGTTGGCCAAATTTATATCGTTTCTGAAGGCATCTCTAAATCGCCTGTGTGATTGTGTGCAAGGGCACCAGTAGAATTCTCCTTCATGGCACACAAAGCATTGATGCGCACTGTTTCTATGCTATTCAGGGGGTGGAGAGCGACTCAGCGGGCTAAGTCTCTGTGTTGGTGATTAGAAGATTGCCAGTTTGAGCCCTGGACCACATGCCAGGGGCCCTTGAGCAGGGGCCTAAACCCCCAGGTCAGTGGGCACTGCACATCAGCCGACCCTGCAGTGTGACACCCAAGCTATGGAGAGCAAGATGGGGTCAGCAAAGAGAAGAGTTCGAGTGTATTTATCCTTGTGGAAATGTCAAATAAAGCCTGTTGGTTGTGTTTTGTTAGTAATTTGCAGGCAGCATAGTTAAAATGTAAGTGTATAAAGCAGGTCTGGCATCCTTTTCTTTCATAATAGTAGTAAAGGAGTCAGGTTTAATTATAAACACATTTTCTTATTTTTTTTAGATCTACAATGGAATTTTACAGCGTTGATACAAAATTATTTAACAGCTTCATGGGTTTCAGGAATAAAGTTGTAATATTATGGATATAGCCTAATGTAGAAATATTTTGAGATTTAAGCATGAGATAATTCAAGAATAAATTTGGTTATGATTAAAGTCGGTTGTAGGAAGCTCACGGGCCATGTTTGCCGTTGTGCTGCAGCTGCACTGATTTTACAGAACAACAAGCCTGGAGTTTTTTTTTTTATATTAACCAGACTTAATTGGCAACCGTGCCCATGTTGTTCTCCCCTTAGGACAGGCAGGTATCCTGTCCAGCGTGTTCCTAGCCTTGTGCCCAGATAGACTCCAGGTTTCCTGAGACGCTGACCAGGATAAGCAGTTGGGAGGTGGATGGATGCCGATCAGCACTGTTTTTCTGCCTGAACTTCAATCACTGCGGGAAAAAATTCACGACAACGACATGAAAATAAACAGCACAAATCCGTTACCATAACTTTCACTGTAACTTTACAGTAAGACATGAAAAATTACCAGTACATGACTTGTGGCATCGGTGTCATGATTATTGGTGTTTTGGGAAATGTTTTTTGTTGCCTTATAGATTGACAGCACACATCGTTGTCATGATTGGGAAATGTTTTTTGTTGCCTTATAGATTGACCGTGCACATGTTGTGGAGCAGCAGCATCGACTGAAGGACTGGAAAGTAAAAGGAGGCTCTTCAATACTTTAGGCATCTACATTATTTCAGATGGCCATTCATGTGTTAAGATACATCTTCAAAAAGGCAAATATACAAACAGTTTTTGGCATTTGCATTGTTTCCCCAGCTTTTTGTTATCTGTGACATTTATGGCAATTTCCCTGCAATCAAAGAGATTTCAATCCAGATCCTTCCTAAAACAGAAAGGTCAACCTGTCTTTGAGGAATCATATCAAAAATTCTGGTGATATCTTGATTCTTTTTTATTCCCCGCCCCCCCTCCTTGAACAACCTGCTTTGTATAAGAAATGAGTTTGTGGACATTTCAGTTGTTTTCGTCATCCGACATGATGACAGTCTGAAAGATGTAAATGTGGATTTGTTTCTCACACTGCATTTTATGATATTTCTTTAAAGAGGTCTACCCCGACTTTATGCATATTTACTCTCCTTCCAGCATATTATTTCCACTGGTAGTTAATGGTATTATGTATCTCTCTCTAAATGACAAATGTAAAGGAACTTGATATACTTGCAAGCCACAGCATCCAAAATAAAGACTGAGCCTAAATATTTTAAGTAAGAAAATGGAACAGGAAAACACTATGGATCAATACACGTTCCTTCTGAACATTCATTTCGGTTTTCATGTTATAAAATATTTTTAAGCTCTAATTTTCTAAACTTTCATCTTATATATTTTAACATGCAGCTGTGGGAACAAATAAATGACCACATCGCAATTTTTGTTTCACTTATTTCTCAATTTATGGGTGTGCATCTGTGAAAAATAACATTTTCTTTTTTGCACACTGCAGCCTGATACTTCACTGCTTCTCATTAACGAAGGGCTTTGTCCTTGCTTTCTAGGAGCTTTATACAAACTATCCTAATAGTGCACTTCACACCTGCACTTTAATATTTACCATTCCTTTTGATGGCCACTTGATGTCTTCCTGTGATTCATGAGAAACTGTTGAATAACCTAGCAGTCTTCTCTGGTATCAGAAAGTTTCTTCCGCCCTTTACCTGGCTGGTTACTGGTGGTCACCAGTGTCTCCTGTTTCACCTTGTTCTTGTGTGCTGCAGTCTTAAAAACCTTGAGCTTGGAAACAGGCGGCTGCTCAGTGTAGCCTTCTGCCAGCAGAACCACAATTAAACCGAGATTTAAAGATGCAAATGTGTTTAAAAATTATAGACTCATCCATTACTTTTTTTCCATGGCTGTATAATCATTCTTAGCCAAGGATTAGGATACCAATTGTAGTGCTTAAAGCCAAAATACTGAAACTATTGGCTGTTAGATGGAGACATCCATTAAGTCTAATCGATTAATAAACAGCTAGATGGACTGTGAGGTGAGAATATGGGTACATGCATTTTCCCCTGTAACATAGTCAGCATATGGAGTAGGACTGAGAAGCAGGTTATCTGTGCTCATGTGAGTACGCCACTAAACTGTCAGAAGACCATTCATCAGGAAGGATGTGGTGGGCAGAGTGAGTTACCGACAAGCTATCTCCAGGCGTCTGGGACGGACGCTCGATAATCAGCAGGTTCGAGGGTGCAGACACGACGGACGAAATGGCCTTGTAAACAAGTGCACGGATATATCTGTTGCTCTTAAGAGATATCCAGCGTGATCAGGAACTAAAATGTTATGGGAAAACCCACTTTCTGCCACGCCAATAATGCTTGATGTGATTTCCACCTCCCTTCTGATGCACAGTTCCTCCTTGGATCCATGAAATCCACAATAGGAATGATACAGTAAATGGTAATTAGTATGTAACGGAAACCCTTTCTGTAAGTGCTGATTCTTCACACATCCTTTATAATATGATTTCAGCATCTTTAACCACACTTCTCTTCACAATTTGTATGACTGTGCCACTGACAATGTTTTTAGAAGCAACGAACATATAATAGCTTATTAATTTGCAACTGTCATATCTATGCTTCTTTCATTCAAATCAAAAGCCGATTTTCAACATACATCTACAGAGAGCACACTTTCTGTTAGATGAAAGCAATATATATCAAGGTTATCAAAGCAAAACAAGCAGAACAGCTTTCAAAACAGAGATAAAAGGGGTGTTTTCATGTCAAAATGGATGAGAAACAAAGGGTGTGTTGTATTGTTGGGGTGTTACATCGGTTATTGTAGTGTCGTAAAAAGAACTTTTCAAAATTCTGTTTGATGGTAAGCCCATTAGGAGCATAGCCATTGGATCTTGGTCCCTCGATGAGTTTGTGGTTCAGCCGTTACAAGGTCCGCAGCGTAGCATCACTCAAGGAAGCCGTGTCTGATCTGATCATCGTGCCACTACCCTGTCCTGGTGTTACATTACATTTGGGTCCTACGCTCAGAAGGAATAAGTCACTACAACTCATGGTGACACTAGTTCAGAAACTGAATTGCTCGGACATAAAACCTTGCTACTCCAGCTTTGTGGGTACGACTCCTCAACGGCACTGTCGTAGGATATACGCAGTGCAGATTCAGGCATCTCCCACTTACCCAAGATACAATTGAGTGCCAATGAAGTTTCCAGTGAATTCCAGTAAATCCTTAACAAGGGTGGCCTTTTTTGATTTGAGCACTTCAGAAAATTGATTTCCATCAATTTACCGTTGTCATCAGCCCTTCTGATAGTATTACAACTCTGATACATCTTTTCGGCCTGTTCTTAATGTCATCGGCAAGCATATCAGCACAAAAAAAATGGTTATCAGGCCAAACCCTTAGCAGATGCTATATGAATGAAAGACATTTGTGTTTATTCAAGGAATAACACTGTCAATTTACTGCAATAGTAATTTTCTTGTTGATATTTTCTCCATCTTCAGATGTGTGTATTGTCTGTCTTCTGTGTACATATTATACTGTATATTATCTTATATATATAGAAGAGATACAGGGCTTCCTGACATATCACAATTATTCTTTTATTATTTTTCATTCATAAATGAGGAAGCAAATGCAGCTATTGTGATGATAAAACATACCATGTTACCTGTATATCTACACTCCAGGGTGAGAACAAACAAAACAATTGGGTTTTTTTTTGTGAGTATTTCATGGATTATCTTGCTGGAAGGTCAATTTGAACAAGCTGTTTGGCCTTAATGTCTCTATACTTGCTGAGGCTCTCAGTTCCATCTATCTTAATAATGGCCTGTGGACTCATAGACGCAAAATAACCCAGAGTCGCCGCTTATTTCACAGTAGGTATGAGGTTCCGTGTGAAGTAAGTGCCGTGCTTCTGACGACAAGCAAAACACTGGTGATTACGTACAGAAGGTCAACATGAATGCTGCTGGTTTTCAAAGTTTACGTAAGTACTAATAGCAACAAGTAATTGTTTGTTGATGTGTCTGAGAGGGACCACTCATATTGATAGCATTGCTGTAAACATGCCAGAGTTAGCCAAAAGCTGAGTTTTCATCTATAATCCCTAGGCTCTGTTCTTTGTTAAGAGACAAGCACATTCAAAGATAATAACTTTCTCAATACAATAAAATTCAAAAGCACACAATTCAATAAATGCAAAAAGAACAAAAATTAAATCTTCTTTGTATATTCAGTACAACTGAAAAACAAATTGATGTGAGACCTCTTAAATGATTTAACAGGCCTGTGTTTTTTCCAAATATATGTAATAGAAAAATTCACAGGGGCATTTGATCCATCTGAACCAGTGCTGAAATAACTGTATACTGTATGCACAGTATAAAACAATCTACAACTAACTTACATTAAATGTTTCCAATATGTCTCTATATTATTCTCCTAATTAAAGTTCTTACATTCTGTCTGGTCAGATAGTATCACATGCTGGCAATTATAAAAAAATATTCTGCAAATTGCAGTTACCTTGTTTTTTGCCATCTGAAAATGCTCCTTTCGTGCATGACTTTATCTCATAAAGGCCATTTTTACAGAGTGTGTGCGGTAGGGATGGTTTGGAAACACTGTCACTATAATGCTAGTATATTTTATAGATTTTCAGCTACAGCCTTTGCGTTTCCTCCTAGCTGTTTTAGCCGTTTATCTCAATGGATGTGAGAGCTGTTCAGCAAGAGGGAAAATGGCTGGGCAGGTACTCACATTGGCCCATAGCAGGTACTCACATTGGCCCACAGCAGGTACTCACATTGGCCCACAGCAGGTACTCACAGAGGCCCATAGCAGGTACTCACAGAGGCCCATAGTGCCAGTGAACAGCCGGCACCTTGTGACCTGTATCATTCATGAGAAACTATGAGCTGTCCAAGAACACTAAAAGCTTTCATTTTCCCTTTTCTCCATCAGTACTATCCGATGCTCTGTGGCTGGGTGGTCACTATGCTGGTGGCTTTGACTTTTATAGTAATGGAACAACACTGGAACATTGCACATTTTTTTCCCCCAGAATGTGCATATTTTACGGCATTTATAAATGTGTGTTTCAGAATGGTACTGCAGATTTCTGCAGATCTACAGAGGCCAGTAACATTTATCTTCTGGGAATTTTCAGCTTTCATAATGAATTCTGAATATGTGTAGGAAACTTTGGAATCTACTACATACCTCTTAGCCTTTGCATTAAACTCCAAGTCGCTGACCGATTGATTTATTTAAATTGGACTAAATTGAATTAACAATTCCAGGGTTTTAAATTCCTTTAGGATTTCCTAATTTACATTTTTGATAATTAAAACACATTCAGTTTATTAAAACATCTGTTCTAGTGGCTACCATTGTGTCCATAGGCTGTTAACACATGTGTCTCTGCAGAGTAATTATTTTTTTTTGTGAAATATGCTTTCCCTTTTCCATTCTTCTTTGCTTCTCTTAACAGCAAATGACAGACCTACCCATAAAAGGAAGCAAAAACAAATCAAATACAACTACACTGAACCTTTATTGAATTGTTTTACTTTCTTTTTTTTCTTCAATTTGGCTCCTCACCTGTGAGAGCAGCAAATGAAACTTGCCTTTCATCAGTCAAATTTTGCTCCTGCCAGGCCATCGCCTTAAGAATAAGCAGCAGCGTTTTATACGCTTGGCTGTAAAAAGCCATGTTCCCCTCCAGAATACTGATTGCTCAAACAGAATTGCTACATGCCAACACCAGCATGAATCCAGCCTGATTGGAACTGCTACAGTGAAAAGGCAGAATTCAAATGGTGCTCTGATGAGGCCTTCATATTTTCACAAAAAAAAGCCACACATTGTGAAGGTTGCAGAAATATCAACATTTCGTCTGCTCAACACATTGATGAATGATTCTTTTATCGTAAAAAAAATACCAGTAATATTATTAACACAATTATTTTATGCGATGAATGCCCTGTAGCAGACCCAAGACATGATGGAGTGATTAAATCACCCAGCTGCCTTGGGAACACCTGGAGATCCCACAGAATGAGCTCAAAGCTTTGGAAGGAGATGGCTGGTCTGATCTGCTCAACATCATAGCACGACAACCAGGATAACTGACCTGAATAAGGATGGATTGTGACAATGAAAGAAACCCTTTAACTCTTTGGAAGAAATGATTAATCAAACAGTCCTGCTGAATTTTTGTGGTTGGTGACAAATGCCTTATGGTAATTAATCATCACATGTTTCCAGGCAGAACTAAATGATTTATTTAAATTTTATCCATTATCAGTTTATTCTCATGTCTGATGAAGGACATGTTGTTCATGTGCCCAGGTTATGCATTGACAGGCATGACAAAGAACCGTGACAATGGAGACAGGGATCTGTGTTTAAATGTAAAAGTACCAAGAAATTGCTTAAATATCCGCAACAGCTATGCAGGTGGTGAAATACTTATTAATAGTTGAAAATACTGATTGGACTTGCTTAGCACAGAGAGGGGGGCATCCTGTTATTTCATATCACCGCAGATATAGTATTAAATGCAGATTCTTCTTTGTGGTTGCTGGGCTCCCAGGTTCTTCTCATGCTAATGTAAATTATAATCAAGAACTTATGGTAGCTCATGTGAGCAGATGACTTGAACTTGCCCTTTGTGTGTCAGTCTCTTAAAAGAAACGTGGAGTTTTAAATACCATACTGTGCAAAATGCTTATACGGTCAAAGAAAGTGATGTTTAAATGATCTTCATGTTGGTGTAAAACTGTGACATTCCGTCTGTAAAAATGTGTCAGTTTAGCCATTTCAAAACCTCTCAAAGGTGCCCCAGCATTTTCAGCGACGATCCAATGCGCCCATATATCTATTGACTCAACCACTAGCACACTTTGTGTGACTAATCGATGTCTCACTGACTTTTGATTAATTAATTATTTCAGCTGGTGGTGACATTTAACAAATACATGGAACGTCTGAGGTGCCCCTGAGGAGAAGTTTGGGAGCTGAAGCGGTGTTCATCTAGCTGTCCAACTAGATATCAGTAACTTTTTGGAGAACAGAAGGAAGTCCTGTTTGTTTTTTATTGTGTTACTCAATTTGCATAATTATGTTCCAATGTTAAATTGTGTTTTTTTGTTCTGCGCGAATATACCACACCTACCCAGATAAATCGGTTTAAACATTTTCTTTGTCTGCCTAATACTTTTGCACCATACTGTATATGAAGAATATCAACCCTCCCCTTTGCTCTCAATGTCTTTGATGCACCAGTACATTCAGTCTTTAAAATTTGAAGCCTGTAACTAATAAAAACCACAATATGTCCAGCTCAACTTGTAAAGAAGTATGGTATAGATTTCCTGATCTTTATAGGAAGAAAATCAAAGGACAAATGATGGGTTTGGAAACTAATGTGGATACAAGCAAAGGTGGGTACCCTGGGTCCAGAAAATAAATATCCATTCCACAATTTTGTTTGAACCAACCGGCTGAGTACTCTGTGATTGTGGATATACTCCAATGGTTAGTTGACACCAAATCTTAATCCGAGGTTTACTTTCTGGACCTAAACAATCCATCACTGGATTAAGTAAAATACTTTTGGAATAAGATGGTGTGCTTGTCAGAGATGTGAATTGAGGCAACAGATGCCATAGTACCACTGTCCATCCCACCATTTGAGGGCTTAATATTGGGTTATCAAACACCATCCCTGGGGGGGCAGAGCTCTGTATAGGTTAGCTCTTTCCCTGTTCCACCACAAATGATTCAGCTTAAGAGCTGTGTGAATCAGGCGTGTTACATGAGGGGAAACCCAAGAATGTGCAGGGCTCTGGCCCTCCAGGACTGGAGTCTGACACCCCTGGCTTATTAACTTAAAATACGGGCCTGAAAATCCTCCATGAAGCTGCAGCATTAGTCTAATTGTTACATTAGTCTAATCCAGGTCCGATGTCCAACCCAGAGCTTCCGCCCTGACCAGAAAAGCTCTCCTGCACTCTGCATCACCTAATAATTGAAATAACCTGTTTTCCATTAATCATCATGCATAAATACACCCACTCCCACACTTCAAACCCCGTACATTGTGTGTAATTATTGTCATTATTATTGTTGTTTTTCTGCTGCTATTTTTAGAATTTTGTTTTGAACTCTGATTTAATGTATAACTCTTTCCCACTTGTGTGTGTGTGTGTGTGTGTGTGTGCGTGTGTGTGTGTGTATTATATAAACCATAAATCTGTGGTGCCCTGGATTTAAACAAAATGCAGCTAAGCATGGATGTAAATTTTTGTCAGTGTTTATTTATTTATTTTTTTCGATAGCTAAAGGTGCATGTGAGGAAGCAACAAGCCATTATTATGTGCGACGTGTCCCCATTGCAGCATATTCAAATTAGCAGAGATATTTGCTGCAAGAAACTGCTTTCATATACAATTATATGAGACTCACTTTGAAGCCGCGTGCTTTTCGAATGGCAGCTGAGCATTTTAATAAAAGCCTCTCAAATGCTATTAGACATTTGTCATTTTACCCTCTGTGAAATCGGAATGATTAATCGGCATGCACGGGATACTTCTTTTGAGACCACAGCCAGACAGTGAAAGTCTGGGAAATCCATAAATCATTGTGGATTGGGTTAAAATGCAAAATGTGATGTTTAGATAACACCATTTAACAGACACTGGCTATTAACAGCAGCGTCAATAATATCAGTAATATTTGTAATCAAAACGCCAACTTTGTTTTTACAAGATGTTTCTTTAGTTCCTTGGTAGGAAGCAGGGATTTCTAGTATACAGTACTAAAGCATGAAATACTGAGATGCATTTTTATTATTGATATGAAGAGCAAACATGATGTCAAAGGCATCACCTGTGTGAGATTCTGTGATAGTCCCACATTATAAGTTACTCTTGGGTCTCTTTTTCAGATGCTCCATATTACTAGTGATTTTTCCCAATGTACTGTAGACGCTGTCTTCTTAGATGAAAGGGTGGGAGGGGGCTCTACTATAAAGGAGGTGCATTCAGTCTCTTCTCATTAGGCCAGGTCTCCCCCAAGTACATGTAGATGTTCCAATTTATGATGCCCACACTGTTGCCACAATGCACACTAATCAGCCAACCAGCAATTCACTGACAAGTCACTGAATACCCCATTACCCCCCAATTCAGGTATTACAGTTAATCTGACTCAATTGTGTGACTCACCCCAACCCATAAGATGAAGGCACCTCCCCCCCCCCCCAAGAAACTACACATAATGTCCAGTGGCTGGGAGTTCCAGGCAAATCATTAGCAAACATGACAGTTTGGTGGATCTAGCAGGAAGGGTTGGTCTATTCACATGGGAAAACCTGTCAGGAAATATCACATCAAGCTTGAGGTCGGCTTATGAGAAGCTCATTTAACGACCGTGGTGTGAAGACAAGGCAGTGATACAACACTGCATCAGCGTGATGGGGTGTCACAGCAGAGTGACAGAAAGTACCAGATATGATCCCGTCTGATAAGTCTTGCCAGTTGCAGAGGGGAAGTGAAAAATAATCTCTCTTGTAATGAATGGCATGGCACTCCGAAATTAAGAAAGCTTCGAGTCATGAAGTGCATCTACGCATTTTTATTTTATTTGCCAGTTGAAATAACCTTGAGGAGGCTTTTGGATACTGAGCAGTTTAGAAAACCGTAAAAAACAAGAATTAGGTTTTGCAGCTGTTGAAAAGTTTTCAAAAGTCTTTACATTTTTTTTTTTTTATTAAATTATTAATAAAAAGCTGACCACGGTGGCTTGATGGAAGGGGAGCACTCATGCCTTCAGAGATTCTCATTTCCGCTCTGCATTGGTGGAGCTGGCATGGTTTACCCATCTCATAAGCATTTCCTCCTGGCATCCAAAGACAAGAAAGTTGCCCTAACTTGGCTCTTTAAATTGTCTGTAGTATATATATATATGTGCCCCGTGATGGACCAGTCGTCCATCCAGGGTGCACATCAGCCATGTGTCACATGTGATGGATTAAGTCTTTCCAGTATAATATACATTATTGTTCACTATAATTTATCCCAATGATAATGGTGATTTTGGCATGGATTTTGATCCCACTGTCACCTGACCTCCTAGAATCTTACAGACTTTTATAGGGAACAATTTTTGAAAATCTATGATAATCAAATAGATTTGATTAGTGAGAAGTCTCTACACGCTTCTGAGGGAATCTGGTATTACTGTACCTTTATTGCAAATATTCCTAGTATTCTATAAATAGGACTACTAGATTATTAGTGTAACCAGTTATTCAACTGAGCTATTTGAATCACATAGCTTAATCTAAAATCCCAGGTATTTTTCGTCTGACTCTAAAATTTAGCGAACTCATACAAGCTCTCTGTATTTCCGAATACCAATTTTGGGTGGGAAATAAAATCTTTATGATGTTAATTCAGACATTCTTCGCTTTGAGTTAAAATGTGATGTACAGTATTTCTCTGGAGACATAATCAGTATGGCTTTGAGCAGTAACACATCCTATGGATGCCCAGAGGATTGATAAAAATATTGTGAGGTCTCTGTTTTTTTTCTGTTCTATTTTTTGAGATAAAAACAAGATCACTGCAACGTGAATATGAGACCCACGACTTTGACGTTCACGCCAGTATTCTTAGATTTCACTTGTAAGAAATCATCTTTGAAAGTCTCAAAGAAGGTACGGCACGGTCTAAAAAAAATTATCAATTGTTCTGGGATCTTGGTGAAAATTCTTCCCACTCCAAGTGCCTTAAGAATATGATGAATGAACTCAGTTTCCTTTCTAAGTATCCCGTGATTATATAATCTCCCAATTACTTTAATTCCCTGTAAAGACAGTTAATGAAATTTGTAACTGCACATCATTAATTAATAAAGAGTGTCCAATCGGGCAGTACATTTTAATTAATCACTGCTTTTTAAATTAATATGTAAAAAATACTATTGAAAATAATATCACACGTTTAGATGTACAGGCTTTCCCTGTTCAGACAGACGGATCCTACACTGAAAAGGGCATATGTTGGAATAGGATAATCGCAGAGACTTCTAGGTGTCAGAATGTGATTGGGAGATGTGTTTCAGGCTGGGATGGTCACAATGCCATACAGTACTGTCCCAGGGTAACTATCATATTATGAACTACGTAGTGTAGTGCTACTAGGCATACTGCCACCCAAAGTGAATTTTTAAGTAAATTTATTTATTATTATTTTATTATTCCAGGTTTGCCCCAGCTATCTGAAAGTAGAGTGAACCTATGAAACTGTGGTGCTTGCCCAGATCCAGAAAGGCAAGCAAAAGGCGGTCTTAATGGTTAGATTGAGACGAAGGCACAGGCAGGGATCAGCAATAAGCAGGGTCGATAATCGAAAGCAAGGGTCAGTAGCCAGGGAATCCGTCCTATGAAGAAGCACAGGACATGACCACACAGGGAACAGGGACGTGACATCAAAAGTAGGTCAGGAATGGGAGTGGCTCATGGTAACAAAAAGGAAGCCGGTAAGGAATACACATTAGGAAGACAGAATTGGCATGGGAAAAAGGGCAGACGCAAGACACAGAATTGCTCAGTCATTTGGCTCAATACTTCGCAACGGGCAGAAGCATCTCGGCTTCTTTAGAAAGTTCGCTAATCAGCTGTAATACTGCACACCCAGTGGGTCCCGCCTACGTGGGCGTGACAATATCCCCCCCCCTTACGGCCGCCACCTGGAGGCCGAGGACTCTTGCGGGGTCGACCCCGTGGCCGGGGAGCAGGGTCGAGCTGGGTGCGCAAGGTGAAAGGCCGCTTTGAGGTCAGGATCAGTTACCGCGCTGGCCGGTACCCAGCTGCGTTTATCTGGTCCACAGCCCTCCCAATCCGCAAGGTACTGCAGTTGTCCTTGATGGTGGCAAGAGTCCAGGATGGTGTGGACCCAGTTGGAGGGGGCCACCTCTGGTACGTCGAGAGGAGGATCCACGACAGGGGCTACGTCAGGCCGCAGGAGACTGCATTTAACGGGCTTGAGAAGGAACATGTGAAATGTGGGACAGATGCAATATACCTTAGGCAGCTGGAGATGGATAGCTACTGGCCCCACCCGGCGAAGGATGAGAAAGGGACCGATGAACCGGGCAGTCAGCTTATGGCACCCTGGGATGTGTAGGTTCTTGGTGGATAGCCAGACCAGCTGTTCCGTCCGGGATATGGGCTCCGGACGTCGCCACGAGTCGGCTTGAGTCTTCTGCTTCTCAGCCTAGGTCCTCAGTGATTGTTGGACCTGTTGTCAGGCCTGATGGCTATTACGGTACCACCTGGTCCATCCGGGGAGTCCCAAGGAAAGAGGGGAGGCTGGTATCGTAATATGCACCGGAATGGGGATAGGTTAGTAACAGGACTCACCCAGGTGTTAAGGGAGTATTCCACCCACACTAGGTGTGACGCCCAACTGGAGGGATCTGCCCCACAAAGCATCCGGAGAGCCTTAGTCACCTCTTGGTTCATCCACTCAGCTAGGCCGTTGAATTGGAGATGGTAAGCGAATGCTAGACTGAGGGTAATATTGAGCTTACGGCAGACCTCTTTGAAGACTTGGGAGTTGAATTGGGGCCCTCAGTCAGAGACGATGTCTTCTGGTAAGCCATAGTAGGGGAAGAGGTTGGTGATTAGGGTCTCCGCTAATTTGGCCACTGAGGGAAGCTTGGGGAGTGCCACCTGAAGGTACATCCTGGATAACCTATGTACCATGGTGAGGATACTGGTCTTACCAGCTGATCAGAGCAGATCAGTAATTGCCATATGTGACCAGGGTCGAGGTAGAACTGGTAAGGGCTGTAGGAGACCCACAGGAGCGTGTTGGGATGTCTTGACCTGTGCGCAGTCTGGACAGGACTCCACATAGTCCTGGACCTGTTTTCTCCAACCTGGCCACCAATGGCGGTGGGAGATTAGGTGTTTGGTTGCGCAAATTCCCGGGTGTCCAGTACCTTCTTGGGAGTGCACCCGCTTCAGAAGGGCGCTGTGGTGCTTTCAGGTGACGAAACACATTCTGGTTGGACATCCGGGAGGAGGGGTACTCCCCTCATTCTCTTGCCGAATACTCTCCTCCAGGGTCCAGGTGATGGTAGAGGTGCAGCAAGTCGGGCTGAGTATGAGACTGAGATTCATTCCTCATTGACTGGGAGGTCGAACTGCCAGGAGAGGGTTTCGGCCTTGGTGTGCTTACTCCCCAGCAGGTAACAAACCTTAAAAACAAAGTGGGGAGAGGTGTTTAGCTGACTGGAGGTACTGCAAATTACGATCGTCTGTGAGGATCAAGAAGGGATTATGAGCCCCCTCCAGCCAGTATCTCCACTGCTCTAAGGCCAGGCAGATAGCTAGTACTGTAGCTCTCTATCTCATACCTGGTAATTAGGTTCAGCGGCAGTTATCTTACGGGAATAGTAGGCGCAGGGATGCCGCCTGCTGGTCTGAGGATCGTGCTGGATCAGGACTGCTCCCACTCCAGCTTCAGATGCATGAATCTCGACCTCGAAGGGGAGGTTGGGTCGGGGCTGGGCAAGAATGGGAAGCAAAGGGTTTTCTTGAGTTTCACAAATGCTGGCGCTGCTTCCGGGGGGGCAGGAAAGATGGGAAGTGAGAGGGGCAGCCACCTGACTGAAATTATGGATGAAGTGGTGGTAAAAGATTGCAATCCCCAAGAACCTCTGCATCTCCTTGAGGGTGCAGGGTCTTAGGTAGTCCACGATAGCTGTCACCTTCTTCTCCTTCATTGCCACAGCTTGACGTATCACGTAGCCAAGAAACTGGACCTGGGGCAGAAGGAATTCATACTTCTTCCTTTTGCAAACAAGTGATGTTCCTGTACCTGCTACGGCACTTGGCATACATGTTGGATGTGCATCCGCTTGTCGGGGGAGTAAATAAGGATACTGTCAATGTAGACAAACACAATGTAGACTCATGAAGGCCTGGAAAATGGAAGGGTTGTTAGCCAAACCGTAAGGCATCACTGGATACTCATACTGCCCCCTATTAGTGATAAATGATGTTTTCCACTCATCCCCCTGCTTAATTCTGACCAGGTTGTAAGCACTTCGGAGGTCTAGTTTGGTGAAAATACAGGCTTCTCTGAGCTGTTCCAGAGAAGAAGGGATTAAAGGCAATGGTTCCCTTCTCTTTACTGATATTGCATTACTCAATGCAGGGTCTGAGCCCCCTGTCCTCCTTCTTAATGAGAAAGAACCCGGCGGTTACCGGTGAAGTAGAGGGGTGAATTATCCCCTGCTTCAGGCCCTCCTGAATGTAATCCTCCAGGGACTCCTGTTCTTGAAGAGAGATGGGGTACAATTTCCCTTTGGGATGAGCAGCGCCCTCCAGGAGCTCGATGGCACAATCACAGTCGCAGTCGGGGGGAGAGCGAAGGCTTACGCCCTGCTAAACACATCACTGAAGTCTTTGTACTCCTCCGGGATCAGGCTCAGGTTCTTCATTTGAGGGCTCGCTACCATGGAGGCTTAGCAGGGTAGATACATGCAGGATATCAAACTGTCCCTCAGCTCACCCGTCCTCCAGTCGAGTTGCAGGTTGTGTTGCTGCAACTAGGGAAAGCCCAGGATCAAAGGATCCTTTGCATGGAGGAGGATGTATATCTCCACAGCTTGGAGTGCCCCTACCTGGAGGGAGAAGGGGTAGGTGCGGAACTGGATCATCCCCTCCCTTATCTTCTCGATTTAAGAACGAGATCAGCCGGGCGCGCTTCTGGAGGGGTAGACCTAGGTGGCGCGCTAAGGTTAGATCAATGAAATTACCAGCTGTCCCACTGTCCACGAGTGCTAGGACCATCACTCGATTCCCCTGGGGACCAAAAACAACTGGAACCATTAATTGATTCAGGGTAGACATAACTCGCAGCGGGCCACCTACCAGCAGAGCTTCCTCTTCCCTGAGAGGTCTCACGGGACAGGTGTGGATGGCATGACCTGCTTTCCCATAGTACAGACATAAGCCCCCCTGGGTCCTTCTTCTCTGTTCTGCAGCGGAGAGGGGGGACCTTCCCAGCTGCATGGGCCCAGATGAATCGAGGGTCGGGCTTGGCAGAGCTCTGTGCGCTTCTGGCTGATGACGATGGCAGTAAAGATCTGGACTATGTTATCCAGCCGGACAGCTAGACTAACAAACTCCTCAAAGGACATGGCTTCCCCACGGAAAGTGAGCTCGTCCCGCAGCTCCTGGTTCAGACCCCTTCTGAAGATGGTCAGCAGGGTGTCCTCGGTCCACCTGAGCCCCGCGGCAATGGTGTAGAACTCTAAGGAGAACTCTGTTGCCAACTGGTTCCCTTGGCGACAATCCAGGAGTTGGTCGCCCCGTCGATGCCCTACTGCTGGGTGATCAAAGACCTCTAAAAGGGCTTAATGGAAGTCCCAGGTAGAGTCGACGAGGGGATTCTGATTGGCCCAAAAAGCCATCACCCATTCCCACGCGCGGCCAGTTAGAATGGAGAGAACAAACCTGACCTCGACTGGCTGAGTGCAAAACATTTCCAGGTGCTCCTCCACATAGATTCCGCACTCCATTAGGAATCCCCAGCAATTGTCGGGAAACCAGCACGATGGGGGCTGAAGTAAATGGACGGGTCAGAGAAGCTGGCAAAGGAGTCCAGGCAGCCTGGGCAGCAAGGAGCTGCTCGATCGCTGCCAAGCGGCTCTCCAGAGTTGCGTTGCCCACTGGATCCATTTGTTCTCGGTAAAGTATTCTGTGGTGCTTCACTGAACAGGAAAACACAGATCCAGAAAGGCAAGCAAAAGTGTTTCTAAACCCAATCAAATTATACAGCAGAATACATAAAACTTAGAATAGCATAAACATATAGTAAAATCAGGAATTATACGATAAATAATAAACCATATTACTCTGCACGTGTCACTTGCATTTTCTGCCATTTAAAATGAACTGCGACAGACATGGAGCTGTTCCAGAAAGAAGGGTCCTGCTTTCAAATAAAGCCGTCTGAAAGTCGACCAAAGCGACGCCCTCCTGTGCTTCCGTGAAACGGCAGGCGAGCTGAGACTCAATTAAGCACTTCCACTTGTTTATATCTGGGGCTGCATGAGCATAGCACAGAGGTCCAGAGCCAAATTAATATATCAGGCCTGAGGTAAATTAGTGATGATGTCAGTGATGCTCCTTGATAAATTTCCACACATTGCGAAATGTGTAACTAAATGAGTCTAAATAAAAAAAAATGTCACATTTGCTAAAATTCCATAGATGTTGTTTTCAAGTTTAGGTGTGAGGACTTCATATCTGCAAATGAAAATGCATTTTCAATTAAAAAAAAATGACAATTCCCCATTGAATTCCCAGGCTGAATACTATCTGTACAGAAGCCGATTTCAGCCGGGTTGTGATCTTCATGCTCCACACTCCACTTCCATCTTGCTTCTGGCTTCCACTGGTCTGCTCACTTCAGCTGGCCTACCTCCAGCTACCGGCCGCTATTTTAAGAGCGCAACATACCTTTTAACCCTGGCACAGCCACGCATGGCTCATTTATCTGAACAAGCAACTAGTGTGTATTTTTTAGCCTGTTACAATTTTCTAGCAAGGGTCAAGCCATCCTAAAGACAATGCATTAATTAAAAGTAGCCATTACCGCTTTAGGAAAATAAAGGTTAGATTATCAATAACTCCACTGTTTTCTTCACAGACCTGGATGCAACCTGAATAGATACCTAAAATGGAAGGTTAAGACGTTTTATTTCTGTTCTTAAGATGAGTAAGGTGATTAAAGAAGGTGGGAAAGAAACTTCAATGTAATGTGTTATCATTTTGCATGCAAAGGAGAGTCTCTTATCTACATGTATGCATATGATACAGATTACTAATCTCTACATGTGTTTGCAGATTGTACAAACTTGGACATTATCTGTCTAATTTATTTTCTCTATTAGCTCAGGTTCATTTAGATTAGCCTGTAGAAGCACAGTGTCCCACAAGTTTCCCTAGGAGACACCTGGATAATGAAATGCCCGACTCCCTGGTTCCTACTTCAAATGTATATGGTGGCACCACAGCATGCATGGCCATTGTGATGTCATATTTTGGTCATAGGGGTCGGTCTTCAGAGGCAGCATAGGGGGGCTGCATACAAGGTTGAGTAACGTTTGAAAATTGAAGCAACTCAGAGCCTCCGCGGTGTGATGCAATATTGCAATCTATTGCTCTCCGGCCTGTCATGTTCCAATTTGTCAAGCAGTTGATGACCATCCTATATCCTCCCCTTCTTGTTCTTAACTACCCTCTCCTGTTCCTTCTTATATGTGATTCCTAGTGTTCAGTTAATTGTCAACAACATGCACCTTAGGTCAATCAGCAGTACTTGGACATTGAGGACCATGATTTGGATAGCCCTGGGCTATAGGTAAATTAGTGATGATGTCGACGATGATCCTCATTAAATTTCCACACATTGGAATTTTATATAGCATTAATGCTTTCGTGTGTTTTTCATACGGCTTCATGCAACACTGTGGCGATGCAGTGGAATGTCAGTAGTGTCTATTGTGAGAGAACGCCAAATTTTTTGAGGAAGCGAATGCAAAACAACTGTGTTGGAATGTAAAAACAATTGCGAGTGAACACCAAAGTTTTGTGAGGGAACACAAAACTATTCATAGATATATTTTGCAACCCTGTCCCTTTAAGGGCTGCATACTGTCCATTGAGGTGCTACAGTACATGTTCAGTTTGTTTTCCTCATAGGGCATTTGTTTGTCTCTGTTTAATTGCTTTTTTTTTCTCCTACAAAGACCCAGTTTTGATTTAGTCTTGAAATAATAATTGCAATTTAATGGTTAATTTCAGTAGTTAACAGTTAACCTTTTAATCAAAGATGATATTTAATCTTGAAAAAGCATTTGGTCATGTGTTGCTTGTTCTTTAAATCACAATGACCTCTATTGATTTTTTAAAAGCCACTGAATGTTGATTTGCAGTATTTTTTGCCTTTTGTTTGTTATTTTAAAAATATCAAACAAGTGCCAACACTGGTTTGCTTGTCTGTGCAGTGGATTATGTCATGTTTTTTTGAGTGATATGGATGTAATATTGTTTTCTTGGCTTCTTATGATTAGACTCGGATGCTGATAGAGCCTGACTTATTGAAATGAGAAAAAAATTGCCACAAATAACATCAAGGTGATGTCATTGTAGTTGGAAAGTTTCATTTTGGATTTTAAGTGACTGACCTTTTAAGCCCGTGATGTGTGGTTGGCAGCTGGCCATATGGAAACCATCTTGAAAACATAACTGGAATGAATACTTACACATTATCACGTCTGTCTACTCATAGTAAAATGCCATTTGCTTGCACTGAGCTCAGTTTTTATGCTATAAAACCTATAGGTTAGTATCTGTCTGATTATAGTAACAACTAACATATTACCAATTAACCAAAAACATCTGAAATAATTACAAATGCATCCAGAATGTCAAAATGAAAGGTGTTTTCTGGAAATAACTGCTGCACAGGTAGTACGTTTTAATACATTTTCATCTATCTTTTATGTCTGCTGTGACATCATTGGTAGTGTAAGCTTTTGGCTCCTTTTCATGTCATTAAAAACTTTGTTCCACATTCATCCTTCATTATAGGTTATGGAAATCAGGGGGATGAATCAGGTGACCTTCATTGTGCACATTAATCCGTTCCACCTGTTCCTCATTTCTGCTGTCCTTATAAGTTAATGTCTTCGGCATTTGTTTTGACTGCATCCATGGACGCAAACGCTTGTCCCGCAAAGTATTTGCGGTCTGGTATTATTAGTTTTCTCACCAGAGCAACTTAAAATGTATTTGTTCATTTAGATGTCGTTCCTCCCAGCTCTTTTTCGGCCCCTGAAAGGTGAATCCATAAATAAAGACCTGGTCCGTTCCAAAAACCTTTGTGACTCATTTTTATATTCGCCAGGCCCCTCAGACTTCCCACGCTTTCTTAATTCTTTTTGTACTACACGTAAAGTCACAAAGCATCCACTAAATTGGACACATCAGGATTACATCTGTGGCAGGACGGTCCAGCTCATTATTAAGCCAACTGAAGTCTCGATGTTTATAATGTTCATATGCACGGTTACTTCTAATTGCACTAAAAAAACCTCCTCTCTAGCTTCACAGCACCATTATTATTGTTCTAGGATTTAAACAATAAGATTTCAGGAATTTCATGGTAATGGATGCAAGGGCAGTGATTTCAGCTTCATGAAACTTCAGAAATGAAAATGCCAAAACGTTGACTTGGCAGCTCAGTGATTACCACTGCAGGCTTACACCTCCATGACTAAGGGGTTTAGTGAGTTTCCCCTCTCCACAGTCAAAAATTCATGACACAGTTTTTTTTTTGTTTTTTTTTGGGGGGGGGCGGGGTACAGGAGATTGTGTGAGACAGTGGCTCATTAGTATTAGCAAATTTGCAAGTAACTTGTAAATAAAGGGTAAGCAAGAGATGGGACAGTGATTGGAGAATGAGTGGTGATCAATAACCTTTAGACACAGTTTTCCTATTCTTACAAGGCAGTGGTCTTATCTGGATGACGCAGTAACAGATGACGTTTCGGCACATTAAAGCAGTTGTTGCTAATCTAGCCTGACTTCCCCATCTTTTTTCTCTCCTAGAAGCTGCCTCACACATGGCCTATGGGGGCAGCGCGGACCCAGGATCAGGAGGTAAGAAATGGCTGTTGCTGTGTCTAAGTCAGAACCTCAAATACCCATACAGCTGCAATAAAAAAATGAGTGTGTCAGTCAGCAGGGCTGCTCCGACGCTTCGCTCATTACCTCTTGGGACAGCGGTCAACACTGACGCCTCCAACCTGGCACAGGGGATCGGGCGTTTGATGTTTATCTTGACACAGTAGGAGAGGATGGTTATGAATTGATGAATATCAGCAGTGCTAAAACCAGACCGTCATTTGAGGGATTTTGTTTCTTTTCTTGAATATTCACCTCAGAACTAATTTTCCTGCAAGAAATTATTGTCTGTGCCTGGGATTTTTCTTTCTTTGTTACTTAGTAATTTGATCACCACAGTCAGAACTCAATTTCCGTTACATTTCATGACTGTCTCATTCACATCCAGGGTCACCGAGTTCAGATTTTGCAGCATTTCTACATGCAAAGCTAAACATATACATGGTTATCATATCCCACTGGGATAAATCCATGTTTATGAAGGCAGTAACCTTAAATAATAATATCTGCACAATTCTTGCATTGGTTACCATGGAAATGCTTAGTATTGATGGTAAGAAAACACAGCCAAAGGTCCTCTGTTAAAATGACAGATGTGTCTTTTCTAATAAGGATTTGCTTTGTACATAAATAGTTCATCCATTGATCCATCTTCCTTTTTTCTAACCTCTTATCCTCCTCAGGGTTAAGGATGGGTATTATAAAAATTTTAATGGTACTACTCCGCTTACCAGTACTGGTTATCGATCTCATACTTATCTGGTACTTTTATCAGTACTTTTTATTTAAGAGAGAAAATGAAAAAGAACCAAATTAACATTGCTTTATTTTCTTATAGGCACTGCATATAAATTAACATTCTTGAGCTGCAAACTGCAGCAACATTGCTTTGAGGTCACAGGTCGCTATTATAGATTGTAATATGATTAGAAATGCAAAATGATTTTTTTTTACAACAAAAGAAACAGCAACATTTTGAACCCTTCACCATTATAGACTGATTTTATAATGATGAAACAAATGTAACAGATAATCCGAATGCTGGACTTTTTCTTGTTTATACTATGCGGTAACCATAGATTTGTTCAGATCACTAAATCCATGCTCTGGAACTGAAAGTGTACATTTCAGAACGACATATGACGCTCTGACCATTTCCGATTGAATTGA
Source organism: Pollimyrus isidori (assembly GCA_019775955.2). NCBI lineage: Eukaryota > Metazoa > Chordata > Actinopteri > Osteoglossiformes > Mormyridae > Pollimyrus > Pollimyrus isidori. The sequence goes on from JABFDZ020000037.1 coordinate 12,720,043, forward strand.
CAAATACACTCATAACCTTCAGCTGGCTAATGGTTACTTTGACTCATTAATCCATATCCGTATAATTTAGTTAACCCCGTGTGTGGGCTCCAGGCTGTAAATCATATATAGCATACGTACTTCTCTGTATGTATGTGATGGACTTTTGCTGGACAGATTACTTGTGTATCCACCCTTTCATGCATAAGATATGTTGCACTTGTGGGATCGACCCCAGCGAAATGTTGCCACACTTTCGAATGTTTAGTTCTCTCTGCCACCGTCACTGAAAGCTTGTTCTGTGTGTGTGTGTGTGTGTGTGCTGCACGTTGCTGTGCATGAGAGAGAGTGCGAGAGAGAGAGCGAGCGTCCCCATGCCCTGTCCCTCACACACAGGCTACGTAAGAGATCTCACTCCTCCGGATTAAGAATAGCGAATATGCAACCAGAAATGGAGCTGGTGAGATAAAATGTGCAAGAAGAACTTTTCTGTAGCGATAATAAATAGGAAACCTATTTTCCCAATTTCCCCAGTACTGAAGACAGAACCAATAACGTCGGAGCTTATTGATATCACGGTCTTTAATAATTTAGCCCTGGGACCTGTTTAATACCCGGTTTTGGGGTCCATCCATACTCAGGGTTGGGAGATTCTTTGCCAGTTTGCTGGACTTACATCAAAAGAACTGGCAGCATTCTGGCCCATGTAACTACCTCAAAACTAGGAAGTGAATATGTGACAGAAGTCAGCAGGACCACAGGTTGCAGAGCCTGAGATCAGTCCAGCTTCCGGAAGTGTATCTTACAACTGCATTTGGTAGGTGGCCATATGGCAAGTTAATTACCATTGTATTGGGCTTATGGGAAAGCAGGCATATCATTACAATAATACCCAGGTGTCAGTTCATGTGAATGGAACCTGCTGTGATTAAAAATGCTAATTGTGCTGCAAGGGGTGGGTTTACTAGTCATAGGTGAGACACAAGGCTAAATTAAGTATTAATTTAAAGTTGAGCTATCCAGGTTGTATTATACTCTCCCTGAATAGTACTGCTCTGATGGCAACTGTCTGCACAACTAGGAATTATGACACTACAGTAATTCACATCCGCATACATGCATGGAGACCCAGTCAAATATCTTAATAGCCCATCCCACCTCACCCCACACCACTCACTTAAACCACCATGGCGTCCTGGGTTAACATCATCACCAGTCTGGTTTTTGAAAATCGTTATAGAGGCACCAGAGGGAACAGAACCAGATTCCATTTGAGTTCTGACTCTCATTCAGCACAAGGACACCCTTGGAGCTCATGTTGGCTGAGCCAAACCAGGGGTAGGCCTTTGCGAGAATTATTAAAACGGCCGCCGCTGTCATCATTCCGCTCTTTGACAGCCTCTGTGTTTCGCCTGCGGAGCCAGCCATGAAGGAACATGGCACCCTTTCGATTTCGCCTGGACCGCTGCCAGCCCCGCGCAGCCACACACGGCGAATGTCGTGGAGGACACCACCACGCTGCCCTGGAGCCTACGGTCCGGCTACAAATATTTCAGGTCGTTAGACCTGCTCTGTGGGTTCTGGCAGGTAGCCACGGTACCCACAGTACAACATAAGGCCACATTTACTGTAGGTCAGGAGCTATTGGAATTCACTGTTACACATTTCAGCCTTGAATGTTCCTGTTACCAACAAGCTCCTTGTGGAAAAAAGGTTAAGTCTGACTCCAGTCTTTTTGTGTGCTGTACTATGACGTCCTAAAACACGCTGTGGATCTCAGCAGTGCTCTTGCTGACCCACAGCAGGCGTTTGAAATGAATCCCGCCGTTAAATTGTGACTGGGGAAAAAAAAATGCTCGCCGCTACCGCAACAGACAAACTCCCCAGGTCATGTGTTAAGTGCAGACGGCGGGTTTTAAGCCATCTAAGGACGAGCCGATTTGTTATCAGTGTGGGATACTGCTAGCTGCCTGTGGTAGGTCTCACAGGAGATTTTACTGACACCATCAGCCCCCCGCAGAAAGTTCATGTCAGGCCCTGGTAGGTGTTCCTATGCTGAATGTCCTAAATGGACCCTTAATTCAGGACACTGACACTAGCAATGGAGTATGGAGTCCCTTCCCATCATGACCAGATAGTGATTGTGAGGATGCCGTTGCATTCGTCACACGAATACTATGTCAGAAAGCACTAGCTGCAAAAAATAATAATAAATATTTTAAACAAAACATCATTTGTTTCAAACCATATGGTCAGTATTTCTAGCTACACATTGAAGTCACTATGAAGTCCTGGGTGGGCAAACGTCACAATAATGTAGATGGCCTGCCCTGGTCCCACTCATCTCTGCCACTGGCAGAATTTAGTTGGCAAGAAGGAGCGACAGTGTAATCAGTGGTGGCAGCTGTCCAGGCCACTGTGACAGCAAGGCCACTGGTAGGGCAAGTTACTAAGTGTTCCTAAGACCCTAAAGTGTCTGTAACAACGATAATGTCGTGGTCCCTGCCACAAAAAGCCGTGATCTGAGCTCTGCAAGAAGGGGACGAGGCTGGCTTAACGGAGCGAGTGGTCATCAATGTTTTAATGGATGTGGACTTTTTCACGGGAGAATGCCGAAGGTGACCCGCCCAACCACGAGGATGTTTGTACACCCCAGGATCCTTCTCTGAAGCACACGGCTAATGGCCTGAATTCCAAAAGACAAGGCAAGTGTATGGCATCGTGAAACTGGCTGCCCTTTTAAACGAACCTGCAAGACTGAGACAACCATCTGTCACTGCTTCTGCTGTGATGCTGGATTCATATGTGGGAGTTAAACTGCTAAACCCTTTCTGATGATGCATGTCCCATTGGTTGACCTTGTCCTCAGCATGCACCCTAACCCCTGAGCTCCAACAAACTAATTTCCTGCAGTACATAAATTAGAAGATCATATCCTATTGGCTCACTCAGGAACACTTGCAGCACAAGCGGATCTATGCCTCCCAAATTTCCGATTGCTAGTTCCGGGCATGGGAGTCAGCCTGCATTCAGCTGGAGAGCAGCTGGAAGGGCTTTCCATGATCGGAAGGCTGTGAGAACCCACTGAGCCACCATATGTTCTCCTGGATTGGTTCAGCAAGGTAGTCTACTGGTTGCAGATGGTCAACCAAGCAATGGACAGTTGTGTTGCACACTGGGACTGTCTGGGATTGTATGTAATTAGCCAAGTCTGGTGGGGGGAGGGGGGCAACGAGTGTGTCACACTTTTCCTGCTGCTTTACTGTGATGACATATTTTTCTGGGTGGTTCAACTTGCATGGTTGCATTCATAAATATAAGGAGACTTCAGCTGCTGTCTTGCATCCACATTGGTTATTATCCTGCTGGAGTAGTTGATCAGAACTGGGCTTTTAATACACTTTCATCCAGGGCCAGCTCTGAGTTTTTTTTTTAAAGGTGGGGGCATAAGAGTGGCCATAATTCATACAGAGGGTTCAATGATATGTTTTGAAGGGGGCACTCTGGGAGCAAATCAACTTTCAGTGCCGCTGTGGGCCCACCATTGTATATGGCATCCATTTCCCCCATAACCTCTTTCGGTCCATCAGACGGCAAACACTCACACAACAAAGCCAATCTAGAGACTACAGTTCCCCTAGCAGTGTGTTGTTTAGAGATTTGGGTGAAAATAAGCAGAAACGTGTAAACTTTGCACACAGCGGACCACGCCAGGAGGTGACCCTCAGCCCTAAAGGCGTGAGGCCACACCACCATTCACCAGCACATCCACTCACGCATGTTGCATAGAACACATATACCTCCTCCGGTCTTCATTTTAATGAAGTTTTTCAGGAGAAACGTAGAAATCGAAACCTTCAAATAAAACATACTGTAATTAAACATGGTCACTGAGTGAAAAGGTAGAGGTGTAAATGAAAGGATATCTCACATTAAGATATGAATTCAATACACGCGCTTCGATAAAGAATTGTTTTTCACTTTTTGAAGATTAATTTCTTGGGTAAGTTGAAAGTGACAGTGCAATTATGCTTTTACGTGTTAAATTGTTTTGAAGTCAAATGCAACGAAACACATTGATTTAGGAACAGTCTGGGTTATTGACCCTAAAGATTAGCAACATATTTCTAATAGGACTTAAAGGTGTTATGGCAGGACATGGGGAAGGGAAAGAGGGACAATCCATGGAGTGCCTCACAACACACAGAAGACTTTAATAAACACAAATAGAACACAAAGTTGTAACCAAAAAAGAAAGGGACCACAAGGGGCAAAAACCAAAATAGGAAAAATAAGAACTTACTAAAAGTAACCACAAAATAACACAACTAGGGACCAGAGCAAAACTGGGAGCTCACCTGGGAAACAACAAAGTAACAACTACAGTGACTGCCTGAGGGACAGAACAAAGACAGACACTTAAACACTGATAATAAGACCTGACGGGGAAGACATGAGAATCATAACAAATGACCAATCACAAATAACTTGGAGAAACAAGGAATATGTAGGGTACATTTCACAATCAACAGGTACAGTACAAAGAGGTCAATTCACAGACACAGAAAAGGGCCAAACAGTAAGGAAAACCAAAACTAGGAAAACCCGAATGAACATGGAGCAAAAAACAAGGAACTGTAACTGAAATGCCTCAAATGTTAAACCAGGAGAACACAAATCAATCAACATTAAATAATAATTTTTTGAGACTGCCTTCTGACCAACCTTGAACCCACAACCCGAAGGGGAAGTAGGAACAGTAGCCAACCACTAAGCCATAGAGCAGCCCAAGAAGCTAATAAACACACAAGAGACTAAGGGCTACAAAAAAGAGGAGGGAACAAGATGGCCAGTGACACCTGCTGGCCAATAGGGGATAAGACACATTGGGGCGGGGACAGAAGGGAACCGAGCCTGACAATGAGGAAAAGGTTTTCCTTAATATAATTTAAGAATCCCACCATTATAATGGCTCATTTCCTCCAAAGTTATTTATTCAAATTTATTAAAAAGATCTCATGGTCATTGTGGATAGCCCATTATTTTACAGCTTTTCAAGGATATACAGTATCTGAAATGGCGCACAGCATGGAACCGCAGTGTCTGAGGTTATTTAATTATACCGGTGAGTACGCTTTTGGTGCTCCTAAAAGAGGGATTAAATTTGATACTGAAACCACTGTTCAGCCACATGATGATTTTAATTTCCATTCTTCCTTGAGCATATTCTGAGGCAAATTGTCAATGTTTATTAAATATTCAATCAATGGATTACCAGAGGGGATTTCTACAAGCACGTAATTTAAGTGCCAGATGTATTTGTTATCAGTTTTCTTTATTTTCTGGATGTATTCTGTACACGTACTGACACTCAGGTCCCCCACAGCATTGTAGAATTACTTGAATCTCTTTCTAAAACCAGACGTCTGTTTTAATCGCTCATTGGCTACCATTGGACACGCTTGATGTATTTTACTCATGTTTCCATAGTGTAAAGAGGTTTGGAGTTGCAATATGTCATTTAAATCAGTACAAACGCTACTGTAATACATTTTTTGCCATTTTCAAGACTATGTGAAAAGATAAGTACAACAAAAGATGTTATTATTATCATTTCAGAATCATTCCATTCTTATGATTCAGATTAGAATACACCTTAGCATTGTAAAAGCATTTTCAAGATACTGATTTTTAACTCTCATTGCTGGGGCAGCTTCACGACACTGTAAACTTGCCCACTGTTAGCTAGATTTGTAATGCATCCCATGGTGCAGAGCACCATCCCATGCAATTTAGTATTTTCCATCTATATCTGCCCGGACCCTTGAGATGCTGGCGAGCGCTGAAGATTAGGACATGCCTTTGGAGCTGCCGTCCTGTGAACGAAGGTCATCGTGAAAGTTTTCAGGAAGCAAGGTTCCAACTTTCCATTTTACCAGGCGACTCTTGCATCACTCTGATTTGGAATAGCGCTCATCTGTAGCTGACATTTAAGGTGCCTTTTCGACAGAGGCTGACAGTTTCTTCCACATTACCAGCAACTGGTAAACAAAATAACATCAAGTAAAATGGAATGTGCCGCCGTCTGATTTAAATAGCAGATTATAAATGCGCTGGGAAATGTTTATTGCACACCCATTCCCATTCTGGTCCTTCAACTTTCAATGTAAAAGCATGGAGGTGAGTGTGTTTTATCTCAAATCTACTCTTCTGAACATAAAAAAAAAACATTTTAAATATGCAAAATGGAAGCAGTTACACAGATGTGAGATGGATTAGATTTCCAGTTCTTAGACATATTTATATACAAAACTGAGAATGTAGAAGCAGTTTTTCATCTCCAAATGTAACTGTGTGGAAAAAATATTGGACCAGTTGGCTGTCCTTTTCACTTTTTTTTTTCTCCAAACAGAAGCTGGGCTGTACAGTGCAGATCATGGTTCAAACCCGCCCTGTCATCTGCCAATTGTTTATATAACCAGACTCACATACTGCATACGAAATCAGTTCATATTCGGGACAGTAAGATGCATGTGCTATTTAAAGAACTCAGATATGAGAAATCGGTAATATGACCTGATTGTTTCTCATGTCGTTGTAGTGACTTTGTTTATATTCCTGTTCAAGTTATGTTGCTGTTATGAGAGTAAATCGCAGAGTATTACTGCTTATGCAACACAGTAATGCAAATTGATGTTTTAAATTGCCTCCATCAGAAGCAATGGGTGTTCAAGCATGAAAGACGTGTCAAAGGGTGGGGAGACGTCTCACACCTCATGATTACTCGTTAACTTTGCACTCAGATATTTTGACCAGAATGAGCCTATTTGAAAACTAATCATGGATCTTGTTCTTGTGTTTTTTAATGATATATAGATTAAACTTCATTATGTCAATGAAGAGCATTAACATTTTGACAATATGAATGTGGAGCCAGATGTAAACATCTAATATGGCAATAATTTGCCTTTTAATTCAAACTCCATTTTCCTGATTGATGTTCTTCATCCCTATTGAAGGATTTTGCTGAAACTAGTATTTTTTTTTCCCTTCGATTGCAAGATCTAGCATATCTGATGAAGTAAAACAAATATAAATTCATGGTACAATATTACTGTGACAACATTACTTCCAAATATATGTATATATATTTTACAATATTTAGCACTGGGAAATGCTGCAGTTGTCTTACACAGTCAGAGTTGTATTTCTGATTGACATTTTAACGACTTAATTACTGAAGCTTAGAAAAATAAATTAGAACATCAGATCCAGCTGCACAGAATTTTTCAAAGATCGTAAGACCAAAGCACATAGGACCACTACCAAGTATTTTCATTACCAAGCATTTTCACACTTGTAAAGGTAGTGCTTATACAATACAATGTGTGTAGTACAGTATGTTCTATACAATCACTGCAGAATGTTAGGGTACAATGCTGCAGAAGCCTTACTCGGCATGTACTGTTAAGTACAGAAACGAGGGATGATCCGCGGATTTACAGGATTTATTAACAAAACAGAAAACAAAAGGGGGAAACCAGAAAATAAGTGGACCACCATGGGTCATGAACAAAACAGGGTAAATAAGAAGTAACTAAATGTAACCACAAAGTAACATGAGTAGAGTACAGAGCAAAACTCGAAATGAGATTGAGAAATGACTAAACTCACAAACAGACTGTAACAATTACAATGACTATTAACCCCAGTCACTTAAATTCACTGATAACAAGGGGCAGGTGTGGGCTATAAAGAACTACGGGCAATGAGGAGCAGGTGAAGTCAATTAACATACAACAGGTAAAACCACCAAGGGAAACTAAAACAAGGGCAACAGAATATGATACAGGGAGTAACACAAGGGGGTGTAACTGGAATGCATGCACATAATAACCTAAGAGTACATAAAACAACACGTGTTAAACACAGAAAGAACAACTAGTTGGGCTAGCCCCCCAAACCCACAACAAAATATGGATGAACGTCAACTGCTTAAGCCACACAGCAGCCTGGAGAGTAGGGAAACACACTAGGGACTGCGGGGCTACAAGGCAGAGGAGGGAACAGGATGGCCAGAGACACCTGCTGGCCAAATGGGGACAAGACACATGGGACAGGACCAGATGGGCACCAATCTTGACATGTACAAACCTAGGCTGCGGCTCCTTTTGGCTCAAAGACCCAGAGTGAAAAAGGCATTGATCCTATCTGGATATTGCTTTCTGTAATATTGCCTAATCAAAGCAATCTGAGATTCCTAAAAGTTCATTTGTTTGAACTTTTAATCATTATTCAATTTTTGCACACAATAAATACATTTTTTTTAACTGCAGGAATAATAAATGTGCCCAAAAAAATAACTAATCAAATGAAAGACACATGCTATTTATGGGCAAAAAAAAGATGACAGTACATCAAGCAAATAAATATGGCACATATTTAATATCATATCTCATTTGACAGCGTAGTGATTTCAGAAATGAATCCTGGAGAGGCCAGGCCAATGTTTGAGTTCTAGAGGGGATTCTGTATGTTGTCCAAAATGAAGTTTGAATACAAAATGTAATATCTGGTGAATAATTCATGTGTTCTGAGCTTTGGTCAGCCTTCTTCAGCTCAACCCCAGCTATAGGGAAATCTCCAAAGGCAAAAGTAAAACACTAATCTCACACATGGTCTACGCATACCCCATTCACCATAATAGTTTATATAACATTCTTTTGTTCTCACAAGTTACACAAAAACAGCTGTCACACTCAGAAGTGCATGAAAGCAGAAATCTACCAATATCACCCGACTCAGTAATTAATGGAACTTAATTCTAAGTATATCTTTTCCCCCTTCACTGTCCAGATACCACGCAATTCTCCAACTCCACAAAATAACTGAATTTATTCATAAAATGAAAATGGGAACGCAGCATTTTTCCGCAGGAGAAAAAGAAACGACTGGGCCTCAACGTATGTTACGCTGAATGGCAATTTATCATACATTCTCTGTATCGCGGGAAACTGCACACAGTATAGATAAAAAGACAAATATTGTCCCTTGATAAAACAGCACATATTTATTGTAACAGTGATGTGAAGCAAGTAAATAAACCGACACTGTATGAAAAGCATGTCATATTGAGCCGAGAATGTGTGATATATAGCAAGAAGTTATAGTAATTGTAATTGATATTGAATAAAATAAAAGAGAAAGACAATGAACTTTCGATTAGTCAGCATATGTTATTTCTTTTAATGTGTTAACTTCGTTTTGCAGCTGCGGTACAATTTTTTCATGCCATATTGTCTTGAAACAGGTAGCCAAGGAAACCTTGTGATTTCAAGTGTTGACGAGTGCAGTTAAACTGTTTCCAGTCACAGATGAACTGCTGAATGATTCTTGACTCGCATTGCTCCTCCTGACAGATTCCTATGTACAGTAAAAGCACACATACCCCGCGAATACACAGTGGAAACACAACCAGTCCAGTAAAATATCTATATCAAATAATGAGGGGCATTATGAAGAGCGTTTGTGTTGTGCACATCAGTTGAATTTGTGTGCATCCTGGCCTGCATAGTACATATATTATATACAAATATTTAACACATTTCAGCTACATCACATATGTTAACTTTGACTTTCAAGTGCTAATCTTCCTTACCGATGCAATTTGTCTATGTTTGGCATATGCGCGTGATGTTCAGACCCCCTGACATATTAAATTGTTTCGATGTAGATGCACCTGCACTTCTGGCATTGACTATGTGGCCTCACCTGAATTCTGTTAGGTGTCTTATATCCGATAACCTAAATTTAACTAATCTCTATAGCTGTGTTTGTAACTGTGATTTACCATGTTAATGTTCTATATCATCATCTTCATACCACTTCTCCAGGTCAGTGTTGTGAAGCTGGCATGGTTGGAATAGCAGATTAGTACTCTTTCCAGATTCTAGTTCATTCTGGGGATATCCCCAGAACCAGCTGGGAGATATGACCCCTGCAGTGTTTCCTGGGATTTCCCTGGAGTTTCCAGCCAATGAGAGGTGCTCCTTTGGGAGCCAATCAGGTGGCATCCTTCTAAGATGCCCAAACATCCTGTCGTTCTGAAAGTGCAGTGGCTTGAATTCAATGTTCCTCCAGATCTACAAACTCCTCATCATGTCACAAAGAGTAAACCTGGCCTGGAAAGAAACCTGATTTCTGCAGTATGGCCTCTTGATCCTTGTACATTCAGTCATTACCCATACCTGAGAAGAAGGACATAAACTGATTGGCTGTCAGTGAGTTTGGTCTGACAGCTCTGAAGCTTCCTCTTCACCAGGGGCCACAAACCTGTGGCTACCATCTGTCTGTCAGTCTTATGTTCCATCTTAGCATCACTCAAGAACCAGAGGTACTTAAATTCTTATCCCATGGACAGACTCTTTCCTCCTGACCTGAAACAAGCAATGCACTCTTTCCATGGCCTTGAATTTGCAGTAGTTGATCATCATACCCACAGCTGAACACTGAAACATTCACTCACAATGTATTGATACTTTATCGTCTTCAAGTTTCCCTCAACTCGCTCTTTATAGAGTAAGCTCTCCACAAAGGACAGCCACCTGTAACAGCACCCAGGGAGCAGGGAGTTAAGGGCCTTATCCAAGGGCCCGCAGACATGCTAAGGCTGGGTTTGAACCAGCAACCTTGTGATTACAAGCACCTAGGCTTAGCCCACTGACTAACACACTGCCCATTATGTTATCCCCCTGTAGCAAGAACACAACATCTGTTCTTCCTATCTGCAGTTTACTCACCTAGCATGCAGCATTAAAAAGGGGCAAGTTCTCAAGATCTTCTCCTTGGCTTGTTGGGCTTTTTAGAACACTAGAAGCACATGAGCCCTTCCAGCATGCCAAGGTCATGATCCTGTGAAAAATATGTATATTTATTTATTCATATAGAGCAGCCTGCAGCCTGAATCAGGGGTCACCAGCCTTAACTGCAAAGGGCCAGTATACATGCAGGTGTTAGAGGCAACCTTTACGTCAGTGAACCCAGGTGTGAGGACTCTTCAGCTAACCAGTCCTCTAATTAGTAATCAATTCATATTCTATGTCCAATGGGGGGGGGGGGGGGGGGGGTTTTAAAAAAACCCTATCACAGAGGCTACGAACACCCAGCAGGGACCTGCCCAGGATGGGGTGCCAGCCTATTGCAGGGCACACGTACACACCATTCACTCACACGTGGGGAACTCCAATTAGCCTCACCATGTATTGGACTGTGGGGGGAAACCAGAGAATACAGAGGAAACCCCATGACAACACAGAGAGAACATGCAAACTCCACACACGGAACCTCGAACCTGGGTCCCAGAGGTGTGAGGCAAAACTGCACCACCATGCTGTCCCCAAATTAGTCATCTAATTAGGGAATTGCAGCAAAAATCTGCATACACAGTGGCCCTTTCTGGATAAGATTGCCCACCTCCGGCTTAAATACACTGCCAGGTTATAGGCCAATATTGAACAAGGCATCCAAAGCCTTAAACGGGCTCTCTATACACACTGGGACACATTTTTGCAATCACACTGCAAACCTACTCCCTGAACATGTGCTCAATGATTGTGAAATGAGATTAGAAATGAGAGAACAGCCAGTACTAAAAAAAAGTATCCACTGCTACCACATAATGCAATTCATGTGATGAGTAGTCACCGCAGATTAATTAGACTAGAACTTAATGGCAGCCTATTTATAGTGTCCGGCCACCATATTTCATAACGCCCTTTACATGAGATGGTGGGCTGTGGTAATTATTTGCGTTAGTTAATTGCGAAAAAGTTCCCGCTGTGCGTTCGCCTTTTCCTGCAGGCACCCCCATTCTATGTTCACAGAAGGGGGGGGTCAAGACAGTAAAAAAAGATGAGAGAAAGGAGCAATGGTCCTTCCTCTCACAGGTTTCATAATTAATGAATTGTGAAAATTGTATTTCGAGGCATCTGAGGTCTGGATAGGATACCAGTACTAAACGCACAGTAAGGGCAGAGTAAAGATACACAAACATAGGACTCAGACCCATAATTCTGGAGGCATGAGGCCACAGACCTACTTAACAAACCAGTATGCTTTCCATTACTCAGAGTACTGAGAAATACTTCATCCAAATACAGTTTTTGTCACAGTCATGTTTCTTGGAAGGTACCATTTTTGGTTTACTTTGAACTGCTAACTAATACAAAAGAGAGATGAAATGAATTAAATTAGACGATTGATTAGTTAAAATGAGCCACTTAAGTCTGTATGAGGTATTAAAAACCTGTTTATAGATCAGTCCTCTGCAAAGAGCATTTGGAATCCTCATTGTCCAACCGTTAAAATCTTATATTATGGCAACAAATGTAGTGGAAAATGAAATCAACAGTAACCATGTAGCAAGTGATCATTAGGCTACAGAATGCTACAGTGTGAAAATAATGAGTGAGAGATGGTTGTTTGAGAGTGCTGCTCACACATTCACACAAAATTGCACACGTATTAATGCTTGGATCAAGAAAGGCTTGTTTAAGTTGAATGCAGTATTGCTTAGCTTAATAACTGCAGTCTTAACATGGATTATATCCTGTTTATCCAGTACAGAGTTATGGTGAGACTCTACAGGCCACTAGGCAGGGGAACACTCCGAATGCGATAGAAGTTAGTTATTTCCTGATATAATATCTGAAAGTATCTTTTGAACTTGTCGGGAATGTAGAGTTCAGAGGATCGACTGAATGCTACAGTATCTCATAAATTATCCATGAGCATGTCTTGTTTCTGCTGCATTTCATTTTTGTAAAAAAAAAAAAACATTTTATGTCATGTCACAAGACATTCAATATCTCAATGTGGAAAATTCATTCCATTATCTTAATTAATAATCTTTCTGTCATTAATTGAAATGAGTTGGACTCATAAAACCTTACCTTTAGGCACTGCAAGTTCTCATTAATTTATCTGTACTGCCTTTTTCTGACTGAACTTGTTTTACTTTTTTGTGTTTGGTATTCTGTTTATTATCGGATTATGTTCTCTGTTCTGACAAAGGTCACTGTATACCATCACATATTTTTAAATTATTATTATAAGTGGGCACACAGCTTCAGGGCCAGGGGCGGCTTCCGTGTGTGTGGAGTTTGCATCTTCTCTCTGTCGGTTCCCTCCAAGTTTCTCAAAAGACGTGCAGTTTAGCTTTCTGGCATCTCTAAGTGGCCCGTTGTGCATGATTGTGAGTGTGTGTGTGTTCCCTGTGATGGAATGCCATGTGGTTCCACTCCAGCCTCAGAACCCACTTTCTTGCTTGGCCAAGAAAAAATTTGGAACCATACACTAATAATTCATAAAATGTGCCGACTGGTAATATTTGCCACAACTAGATGTTCTAAAAGTCCGGCATGAAAATACGGTTTTTTTAATTAGTCCTTAAACCACACACTTCATGACCCACTGATAATGACCCACTTTTGGGTCACGACACACAGGCTGAGAAACACTGATCTTAGTTGTGTTCTGGCTTTATGTCCAGAGATAGGATCCAGGCCACTGTGGGTACCATGATAACCCTTTGGAAGATGGATGGAATTTTATAACCTCAGCTCTGCTATAATTGCAGAAATCCCCTAAACCAGACTGCTTAATTGTAGCTCATTTCTCATATATTATTATGTCCTTTGAAATATAATCCAGTTACAGATATGCCACACCTCGCCTTGGAATGCGGCAATGTGCTTCTGTTGGGAATTGGCAAAACTCTGGCCCCCTCCCTGTCAATCGATGTGATCTCAGTGATTTTTTTTTTTAAATGAATCAGAAGTGTAGAATCAGAGGCAGAAATCGTGTCCCATGTCATTTGATCAGCATCGATTGTTATTATCCTCAGGAGCATGAATTGATTTGTCTGCATGCCACCAACTGAGTGCTTCTGGACTGAAGCTGCATTCGGCGGGTATAATTCCACACATGCGGGCACTAACCCTCAGAAAACGAGCCGTATCGACCGCTCCCCACAAAAAGCGGCAATGGAATCGTTTGTAAAAGAATGCTTAAGTAGCACAAGTTGCTGCCAAAATGCACTCGTGTCCAGCACACAGAGCAACCTTTTCGCTAAATGAACTCATCAGTGGTTCAGTGAGTCAGGCTCTTCATTTTCTGGATCCCTGCAAAGGCGCAGCATCTCTAAGTATAACATAGAGCTCCAGCAATCAATCTTACACCCTTTTTTGTCATAATATTTCCTTTAACCCAGTGTCTCCCAATCCAGTCCTCAGGGACTCACAGCCGGTCCACATTTTTCCTCCCACTGAGCTCCCTGCCAGACAGCCCACATTTTTGGGAGTGAAAACGTGGACTGTCTGTGGGACCCGAAGACCTTCTATGCTCTAACCTTCTATGCAGATGTGGTCCAGCCTCTGGCTGAAGATAAAAGCTGTGTTTTTTCTGCTTGCATCCTCAGAGAAGGGACTTGCACTGATTTGTTAATTATTACAATTATTAAACAAACTGTTATTGAACTATTTCAACACAGCCAGCAATGGCAGCATGATTAAGTGATATTTTATAAGAAATAGTTTATGTCGCCTGTCTGTATTTATTACTACATACTCAGTACCACTTTATTGGGCAAATAAATACAGAGTAGGGAGCCTTGTAGGCTCACACCTTGGATGGGAGGTCAATCTGTTGCAGGGCAAACACTATGGATAATTTAATGATGTCATTGGACCAGTGTCTCCCAATCCTATCCTTGGGTACCCACAGTCAGTCCGTGCTCCCTCTGAGCTCCCTGCCAGACAGGAGTTGGGCGGGAGCAAAAATATGGACTCTCTGTAGATCCCTTAGGACCGGATTGGGGAACACTGCATCGGACAGTTGGAAGAGACCCGCATGAACAAAGAGAGCATATGCAAACTCCACATACAGTGAGCTCGAGTGGGAATAAAAGCCACAAATCTGGAGGTGCGAGGATGTTGTGCTACTCAAGAAGACACTACACCCAGGACAATGACAAATAATAATAATAATAATAATAATAATAATAATAATAATAATAATAAAAAATATAACACTGCAGCTGGCCAGGTTGCTATAACTAATGTTATGGTAAACTGGTAATCAATGGATGCTACTGTAGTAAATGGTATAAATGAAAAATGTATAAGATTAAGTGGAAACTCTAGACCTGTCATCTTAATTCCAGTGTTTATATTAAACATGTTAGAAGGTCCATGAAGTTCTTAACCAAAAGCATTATTAGTGTTTATGTATCAGTGCACTGGAGGTTTTAATGTTGTATTTATTTATAAACACTGTAATTAGGTGGAGGGAAAATGGTATACAGATTAATACATCACTGAGTCCACCAGATGTCCCTGTAAAAAGAGTGGTATTGATTTTAACAATTGCACTTATTCATCTAGATTTCAGTGCTGCTGAAATTTTCTGTGTTAGTGTGATTGAAATTATATTACATTGATATATAATGATGTTTACGGTAGGATGCAATCATGTAGTTCTATTACACAAAGTAAGCTTTCCCTGGCTGGTGTGAAGGTACTGTAATGTACATTTATACGACAGTAGGCAGACTGTGTATTAATTTCTGGTGAATGTATAACTGCATGAACATTGCTGTCATATATGCACAGAGATTTATATAGTGATTAGGTCTGTGAGTTATAATTTGTTATTATACTCCGCAGTCAACAATTTTATATAGACACCGAAGGTCACTTAATTCACAGGTTTCATAAAGCTCGACTTTTTTATGCCTGATTTATGAGCAAGCTTTAGAGAAGAGAAACAAAGAATAACCTGCAATTGTAGGGATGGTAGAAGAATAGCCCATAAACAAACAAAATGTTATATGCAGCAGGCTGGGCACTGACACCCGTAGGTAAGAGCATGTGACAGTTGATTAAATGCAAATGCAAATGTAAATGCAATCCGCCTGATGAACAAAAGCAGCAGATAATGGGCTCTTATTGCAAATGCATGTTTACGTGTCACTGCAGCACTTGCGATTGTAGAGGAGACTCGCCGAACGGCGACACGGTGAAGGAGAAGCTAACAGGCTCAGGCAAGTTATAATCTCGTCCCAGCTGCTGTCGCCATCAGCAATATTATGCCGGCTTGTGTTTTTGTAAACACTGTCCACACACACACTGTCCGTATGGCAGCCCCATCTTTGTCCGGCCGCTCGATCGCGGGCAACTGCTGGTGTCCTCCGACATTTGGCGAGTCGCCGTCTGCAAGGATAGCAACAGCATATGACCGGCTGTGGCAAAATATTAAAAATTAATTAAACAAATAAAGTTACTCTGTCTGTGGACTGTGGTACGTTATACTTCCAAACACGGTAGGTGCGTAATTTAAATATATTTAGATTTGTATCATTGTGCCACAAGCTATGAACGTTTATTCCAATCTATCCACCTACCCACAATTTCTGTTCCATAGTAGTTACAATGTGGTGCTGTTTTCATTTTCTTTGCATGCTCACAAAGGTAATTGATATCAGTACCATTTCGGCAGCTTTCACACTTGAGATGAGAACAATCAGCAAAGGGAAAAAAAATTTGAATGTTGAAGTGAGGCAGTTTCTATTAAAAACGATACATATGAGGATGGCAGATGTGTGGATTTCAGTTCAGTTCACCATGCTTCAGTGATGCTTACATGAACCCTTGACTGCTCCTGTTCTGGTCACTAATGAGAGCTGGCATTTCCCTAACCTGCATTTTTAGAGGTTGTATATGGCTAAAACAAGAGTGTCGGGCTTTGCAGGAATCCAGATTATTCAGAAGTATCTTGTAATAATAGTACCAGGTAACGTGAGCAAATTTCCTAGAAGCAATTAGGGGTGTTCTGACTTTTCAATGCAAGTACAGACATCCTTCACATTTAACCTCTTGACTGAGCCGCAGGTGTGAAGAGAGAGGGCTTGACATGTAAATTTGTGTGGATTTGCCCCTTTAATTGGCATGGCTGTTGCACAATTGAATTTTTGGTACAACGGGGCCAAAAGGTCTTGGCAGAAAAAAATATTATGGTTGTACATGTTAAAAGGTCCCTACTGTAATTAGCCATTCTTTCACTGCACATCACCAAGCCAACCACATGGGGGCAGCTTGCTGGTCTTCAAGGTCTTTGGGATCAGGCAGACAGCAGTAATGGTGCTTGGATGAATGTGCATGCAGGTGAATTTTTATATCACTCTATTATTATGCTTATAATAATATATACTCTATTATGCTTAATTAAATTTTATAATGATCTAAATCCATTTATATCATACATTATTTTGTAGCATATTATTTAATGTATTTTAAACATTTTTGTATCAGTGATAGTTCTCATTGTTATAACGATGGTGATAATGATGGTGATTATGAAGATTATTATCACCCTCGATACATCCGTTTTCCATAACTGAGTATTCAGAGTTTATCTGAGGACAGACAGAGCATGAGGCATGGAGCACTGTGGACACACATGCAAACACACGTGGTGTGCGCACACAGACACACACACGCACACACATTGCTCACACACACACATGCACACATACGCACACTCACTCACGCACACACACACACAGATTTAGAGTGACAGATTTTCGTAAAACACATGACTACAAGAGGGGGACACACTCCGCAAAATGACAAAGAGAGGGGGACAAGGTTCAAAACCCCTGAGTGCTGAGTCTTCTGACTGAGCCATCATTCAACAACACCAATAATAACATAATTATTATTATTAACATTATTAGTAGTAGTAGTAGTATTAAGAAGAGAATGACAATCACTAAGTACCATTAATCCGTGTAAAACCCTGAGCATCAGAAGGCTCCCTTGCCATAAGAGGTTCTGTTCCTCATTTGTCTCCTACTTAGACAGGCATGCCTAAAAGCTCTATTTCTGTCAAGCTCCAGTCCTGTGGGGATGACATTTTAATTAAGCCGTGCCTGCTACTGCAACTGACAGCCAGGTGGCCACCTGACATCGGCGGCCACCTTGTGCACGTCTATTACAGCACTCAAGGTAAATCTTTCTAAATTTTCAGATGGCTCACCTTATTAGCAAATGATAAGCTCCCAGACAAAAGGCGTTTATTATGGTGCAGCCACTGAAATATCCTTTGTATCCCCTTTATATCCCTCAGTGAGGTGTGCATTTCCATCTAGCTAAGAACAACCTGACAGCTTTACTTGTTTTCCTTACAGTCTGGTTTTTGGCGTTGTCTGAAATTTAAGACACAGAGGTTAGAGGGCTAATGCAGATGCACAGAAAAATTGGGGAATTGTATATTTTGCTTCATATATATATATATATATATATATATATATATATATATATGTGTGTGTGTGTGTGTGCGTGTGTGTGTGGTAGTGTGCGTCTGTGTACGTGTGTGTCTGTGTGTCTGTTTGTGCCTGTGTGTGTCTTCCCACAGGCTAATAAGTCCCTTTCATTCTGCTGATGTTTGCACCCACACTCATGAGGTAAAACTGTGAAGTTGAGAATCAAACTTTGCATATATTGGATAACAAATTCACATTCCTGTGATAATGCTCTCGCATAGTCCAGGAGTGTTGACAGCTTGGGGTATAGAAATTGATAACATTTCATTATGAGAGACTTGTCTTTAAAAAACAATTGCCTTTTCAAAGTTTACATTTTTAATTTATTTAACAGATGCTTTTATTCAAAGCCATACACATTATTGGGAGAAAACAGTGTCAGACAGTCCCAGAGTAATTGGGGGTTTAAGGGTCTTGCCCAGGAGGTGAATGGTGAAATCACTCCACTGACCAGAGGATTTGTACCAGCAACCTTCCTATCCCAGGCACAGCATTCTAACCTGTAAAACCTAAGATGTCTGACAGTTCAGTAAGAGGATCACTCTGATTTCTTGACAGGTGATGGTGCTACCTTGCGTATTCCTATTTGTTAGTGTTTTGAAACGATTTTGCCAGTATTCAGTCACATGGGATTCTGGAGCTTTATCCATATCCAGAAGAATCAGTAGGTGAAGATCATTTCTCAAATTTTTAGTTTAGGAGAAAACAGCTTCCAAGCAGGTACATGTCTGGGAGGTAGCCGCAGGGGTGGACAAGCGATGCGGTCAAGATTAGGTAAAGCTCTCTATTCTTGACAGCTATCAATCTACCGGTCTCAAACCTGTCAGGCTGCACCAAAACCTTCTGACATTGTTTTGTCCATTTCAACAATTGATGATCAATAATATTAATTCAAAAAGAAACATCAGCTATACTTACAGATTTAGTTTTTCTTGGTTTGCGATGTTTAGAAAGATGGGGTCATTGTTCTTAAGAGCTAGAGGAATTTATTCCCTTCCCTTGTGCTTACTGTAGCACTTAATTTGTCTTAATCTCTAAATATAGTCACTTATGTAACTTAGGAATATCAAAAATATATCTATTTATCTTATCTGTCCTCATTTCCCTGTCAGTATTGCTGCTTTTCTGTCTGGTAAAATTATTTACAGCATCCGTACTGTCAACTCACAAATAGTTTCTCTGAAAAAACATACAGCAAAACCAAGCTAAAGCCAACCTGCTGTGCTTGTAAATACCAAATGATATCAAATGATCTGATCAGTAAACATCAAGCGTAGACCACAAGACGATTCTAACGCTTCTACACCTCAAAGACCATCCTGTGAAGGAATGACTATTTTATTCAATAATTTCGGGAGTTGATATAGTGAAGATTGCATTGATGAGTTTCCCAGCCACAGTGATACACAAGGCGTTCAATTATGTTTGTAAGTAACAGTATGTGTCAGATATGTAAAACAAAAATGTCAAACACCCTAATTTAAACCTACAGCTCATCGTGTTTACCTGGGGGTATTCCATGAAAGTAGCTAAAGAAAGTGAGATCTCGAAAAAGTCAGATTCAAACTAGTGCCATCTCTAAACTTAGCCTCATGTCGTTTCACTAACACAGTTCAGCATTAACTAATCAAGGCTCATACAAGACAGACTTGCAAAGTCTCACTTAGTGCACACGCCAGACTTATTTAAGAAGCCCAAAATGAATGGATGAACGATATATTGATCAAATGACTCGGGAAGCGTGTAAAACGAGAGCAAGGTTTTTTCCCGCCGCAGAACAAACGCTGTTGATGGAGCTCTATGAAGAATTCTAAGATGTAATCGCTAAAAAAAGGCAATAGTGTGGCATAAATAAAGCCAGGGAGTTAGCTTGGCACAGAATTCCAGGCAGACAAAATGCATAAGTTATGTAACTGTTACAGTTGCCCAGTATAGCGGCTTGGTGGTACAGTGGTTTATGCTGTCCCTTTATACCGCGAAAGTACGTGGTTCAATCCCCATAGCCACCGGAGAACCTTCTGGGATGAGTTCACGTTTTGTTCTTACTGTATAATGTTATTCTGCAGTATTTCATCTCTGGAAAATACTTTATAATTTAATCTGGATAAAATGTTCGGCACAAGTACTCGCATCATTTTTTTTTACTAATAAACTTTCAAAATAGTCTGTGACTAAACAAAATATAAAAATATCATCCTGTTCAAAAATATCTTCCTGTTCATATTTTTTCAATGGATTTTTTTCCAATTTAAGTCCTTGCATTTCATGTTTGACCTTTGTAATATGGGTATGTTGTCACTTTAATTATTTTGGAATTAATTGGAATTTTGCAATATGATTTTTATAACCTTTATTATATTTATTGCATAACATGAGTAGTGAGAGCGCGGAATATCATCTGGAGGAACAATCTTTTGGGAATCTGTTCCCACACGTAGGAAGTTCTTTGGGACGATGCTTAAATAAGTGAGACGGTTAACCTGGTCCGGAGCAGACTTGTTCACAGATGTAAATTACCATGGTAGCTCAGCGGGGATTCATTTAACACACGTTGATGGAACGGGACTCCCATTTAAATGAGCCACACTTGTAAAAATAAGCCAGACTTTCCCTTAACCCTGCTTCATGAAATAACTCCCTGGAAGAACTCAGAAACCTTTTGAAATAGTCAGTAAAAACAAACACATCCTGTAGAATCCATATTGTCGAAGAAAATAAAATAAAAATGTGAATTTAACCATCAGAAATGAATCGCTATCTTTCAGACTTGTATCGCTGTGACTCACGGTTTTGCCTTTTTATTGAAGACAGTACAGTATTATCCTGCATCATGAAACTACACAAACAGCCAATTTATCAGTTTCCCCAATTGTTCACTCCAACACAAACAGTATTTCTGGATCTTTGCCCAAGGATGAAATATATGGCTGTTCTTATACTTATAAAATAACCAGTGAGCTCTCTTTAACTGACAGTATTTGCAGCTTAACATAATTGATAATTACTGTTGTCTATGTGCTAGGGTATTATCCTTTGAGACGTTCATAATATCACCTCTGCTAATTTTAATGCAACATGCTTCACCTCAGGTTTGTGATTGTGAATTAAATCCAGAGTTAACGCTTCAACTAACCCTGAGTTTATTTTTTCAACAACAAAAACAAAATTTTATTCTTAATTTCCAGGGTGTGTCCAACTCTCCTGTCCTACGCTCTACTATACAGTTTCTAAAAAAATCCCATAGGAAAAATTGTTTGAAACTTTTTTTTTTTAATTGAATGGCCAATAACTATCTGAACAGTGTAATGTAATGATTAGCCAATTAGTGTTAGCCCCCATAAAGCCCATACTATCATATGAGTATTAGATAAATCCTAGACAGACTGTGCTGATGATGTTTTGACAATTTCATCTACAGTAGCTACAGTGCTATTTCTGTTTTTTTATCGTTAGTGTGAGAATATAAATGACTCACTGTCACAGGCTGGGGGAGTAGAATTTCCAAGTAATATACAGCTATAAGAATTTCTTTGAAAAGTAAAAAGTTACTTACTTAAGATCTAAAGCGCATTATGCAGCACAATTTCACTGTTGTTCTTTAACAGACGTCATGTACCCACTGATCTACAGTATATTGCATATAAGAAGGCACACAGAATGCTGAAAGTCACTCTGAGTCAGATTTAGATTTATGGAAAACAGTAGATATCAGGCCTGTAATTAACTCATGCAGAGAGAGACTTAAGCAGTGGTGAACAAAATCTGGAAAGTGCCGATGTCTTTCTAATGTGCAGAAAACATTCCAAATCCCAAACCTCACGTGGATGTCCGTATATAATTACCAAAGACAGCGGGAGGAATAGCTTTCAATATTTCTGACAAGCATGTTTGTCCTTCACCCAAGGGGTTTCCATTCTTGGTTTGATATCTTCTTTTAGCTTGCAGCCCTCAGAAATCTGCCACATCAGTTTTCAAGCAATTCAGTTTGCATTATATGTAAATGAAGATGAGATTCAAGCCTCGGTTGTCTGATATCCTGCATGACCCTTCAGCTGGTACCATGTTATACGAGCACCTGCCTTCTTCTACCTGTCTCAAAGCAACAGCAGAAGCAACAAATAGTAATTAGGAGCTTTCTCACAGTGGTGGAACTACAAACAATCGTGTGATTGTTGTTTGAAACTCACGACTCATTTTGGGACTGTTATTTTACATTTTGGCAACTCGGTCACTGGTCTCACTGGGCCAGTAAATCAAAAAATTAATTAGGGAAATGTTGTGTCGGAGAAAGGTTTATGGTTTCAGTCAGGATTAGCTATCAAAATGGCTCAATAGGACGGATTGATGTTTCTCCTATACAGACTAGTGTGAACTTTTTTTTGCAGTTAGCAAGTAAACATATCATGAAAAGTCAGATCCTAAAAGGGCAGAATAGCATGACAATGTAAATATCTTTCTATAAGATGATATAAGATGTTTTTCTGTATAGTTAAATTTACCACAACTGGATTTTTGTGACCGTTAATATTTGTTGCAGAGATTGATTGATTGTTTTCATGTAAACAAAAACTAGCACAAATTGTAATTTGAATATTGCAGAATATACCTTTATAACTGGAAGTAGGCTTATGCTAAGGAAGATATGCATTTAATATCACAGGACACCCACGTAATGAGGCCGTGGATTTTTGTCTGGTTATATGTTATTTGTATATAAAATCTGTATTAATTGACTCATTGGATTTAGCATCTGTTTCATGATCTTTTATTAATGTTTTATTTGTAATGTTGATTCTGGTAGAGTGGTGGCTCCCTGCTTAGCAGTGATGTCATGAGTTGATCGGAACTGGGGCCAGTCCAGGAATGTTTAAATCGGTCAGTTTCAGTCACCATGCGCCAATCCAAAGCCCAAACGATTTAATGTGTCGCATCCGCCTCATTTACGCCAGTTGCGCAGATTGTAAAGTTCTGTCGCATGTTGCAGTCAGTTTGTGGCTTAAAAGTACAAAGTATCAAAATGTCATCCGTGTAGACATTCTTTAAACTCAAAGTAGCCAAACAGCTACCTGCATTGTTCGCATTGCCATCCTTTTGAGAGGAGACACCTGCAGAGTGTCATTTTCACATAAATATATAACGTGTGTGCGCGTGAAATGCATTTCACAATAAGTATTGCCAAGAATTAGAAGTATGTGCACAGAGGAAACAATTAGTTTAGGGAAATGTGGTAGCTATTGATCTCAACGCAGAAGAAATCTTTAGAAAAAAAATTCAATCTAGTTTTAGTTAGTGGAATTTAGTAAAAGGGGATTAAAGGGCAGTCCTTGATTACTTAAGACGACACAGTAATCACATGGCCAATGCAGTGTAGAGTTTGCAGAGTAATTGACTTTTTTGGAGGAGTATCGAGAAAGACTTCATCAGTATGCGTCGCTGGCAGCCGGGACGAGACACCTGGAGCTCGACTTCTGCAAGCTTTAAAAGCAGCTTGCCGTCTTCCGCCGAAAGACTGACATTGAAAAACCAGTGGAAATCGTTAGGGTGCCCCTTTTGCGATGGGCCAGCTGTGTGTCAAACAAGGAGGGAGATAGCTAAGATGAGAGGACGAGGAAGCAAGACTCTCACCGGGACTATGGGCGATAGCCACCGGCAAGGGCATTGAACGCTCTATCGTTTGACTTTCTGCAACAAAGGCTGTTTTCGAAGGATGGCACCAGAGCCACAGTAATTATATTTAATGGAGAATAAAAAACGACAAGGTAAAACTGCTATTTTGACTGCTCAAACTCCATGTGTCCATTACACAATTGTCAACAATCAGAACCATCTGTTCAGTGAAAATTAATGATCTGAGTTCTTCGATCGTGTGGGGAAGGGGGGCGAATTTGGCTATTTAGCCACGACGAGTGATTCCTGAGCACGGTAAGACTATGGGATGCACTGCATCAGATATAGATCTTCAAATGTTTACATGGGATATGTGATGTGTTGGCCAGGTCATGATGGCGCCATTAATGTATTGCAATGTTCACCAACTGGCAGTTGGCAGATTTTATCAAGGGACCATCCCCCCAGTTTGATTTTTTAGGGCTACAGGGTGGTGATTTGTGTATAAAGCTGACTTCAGCCACATCTGTGAATGCTTAGAGGTAAAACACTCATCAGACTGCATAAAGATCACTGAAGGAATTTAAGAAGCACATTCCACCAGCTTGCCTTATGCTTATTATAAACCTTCAGTATACGGTTGCACTTCATTCTTGTCTTCATTTCGAATTCTGATACCCAATAAAATATGAAATATTTGTGTGGTGAACAGGACTGTCATTTCCATTAATAACCGGCACGTAAATAATGAGGATGTGAAATGCAGAAAGACACTGGCTTGAGGAGATAAACAAATACGTTAGGGTGTCCCGGCATCTGGGTGAATGAGAGCTGATTTCTGACTGGAGCACGCCGCAGGGATGAAGAGCTGCACTCTGACTGACAAAGCGGAGACGTCACTGTTTGGACGCCAACCCAGGAGCAGTGATTGGAGAGCGTGGCCTGGCTTTCATTCCCAAGGAATGTTTGGCATGTGAATAAAAATCCTGAACAAAAGCTGAACAAATTCAGAAAATTAAAAAAGAAACAAAAAAAAAAAAACAAAGAAACAAAAAAAGAACTCATACCATAATTAATGCATCAAGTGCTACTGATGTTATTGGGTTATCAATGGCTGTCCATTTAGGCTTAGAGCTTTCATTTTATGCAGCTTTATCTGGAACCAGTGACATGTGCCGTCATTGGGCAGCAAGATATAAATGCCTATCAACAGCATTAATAACCTAAAATAATCGTCACTTCAAAAGACTTTCA
>JABFDZ020000037.1:12764678-12779983 GCA_019775955.2 Pollimyrus isidori
TTGCATTCCATGCATTCCATTCCATTCCAAATGTAACCTGATCAGTATGTTTCCTCTACAGTATAAATAAACCCTGTTGAGGAGCCACACCTTTATAACTCGGACTGCAGACGGTGTGGTTACCCTGTCTCATACTCTGTGGGTCAGTAGTTGGGGGGAAGCCGATCACTCTCTCCGACAATATTCAATTAACCCCACCCCCTCAACACACTCTGAAAAACTTGTATGGACTATTGGTCAAAATATGCATGTATTTCCATAGGAAATGTGATAATACACACTGCTACAAAAGGATAATGCAAAACTTTATAAAGTAGCCTGAACATTAGATGTTAAATATCCTGTGCCTTGGGCAATTACAGCAATTGGCAATTTATTTACTCTTAACAACAAAATTGTAACGATACTTCTCTAGCTTATTCACTGCTCCATTAACTTATTTGCATACAAAATGAGACATCTCTCATTTTTGCATAAGGATAGCGTAAAACATTAAAAGTAGGGCTTGAAAGTAAGACTATATGATCCATCCATCCATTTTCTGTAACCACTTGTCCTATTCAGGGCTACCATAGCCTATCCAAGAGCCCCACCCCCTTCACTCACACAGGCACAGTGATGGGCAATTCAGGCTCAGCATGTTTTTACACTGGGGGGGTGGAAACTGGAGACCCTGGATGACAACACAAGGTGAAGATGCAAAATAAACACAAGGAACCTGGGCGAGGCTGAATGATATTGGAAAAAAATAACATATATTTGGTATTTTTGTGATGAACAATTATGATACTTATAAAACAAAACAGGGTTTGCAAATTTACCGAAAACATACTATGACCAAATAAATAACAAATACTTATCTAGCAACAGTGTCTGTCTTTACTAGGAAAGGCAAGTTAGTAATTCACACACGGTTAATTCTCTACTGGTACTTAGTCAGTCTTAAATCCTCCAACCTGTCCATCTCATTAAGAACATGACGAGGAAAATAAAAATCAATACAGGGACCACCTATCTCCTTGTTTGTCTACACAGATTGCCTTTTCATCCATGGTTCCAATCAATGAGCTATACTTTGTTTTCCAGTCCTGGCTACATTTCAGACTCAATCAATGAGATGGTCTTGGTTTACCACACTCAGCACAGATTTAGTGAGGCTTGCCAAGGATTTAGCCCTGTGAAAGGCATGTTTAACAAAGTTGGGCTTGACGTTACTCATTACAGCTCAGGTCTCATTAAAAAGAAAGAGGTAATGAAGGATTATTGAAGGTGTTTTGTGGCCTTGGTTTGCGCAGTTCGACCGATGATAAACCAGAGAGAAAATGGCCCTGCCAATGGGCCAGGGGGTTGGAGATGTGAGAGATGTATTCTGGTTTGCACAGAGAATTGAGCCAGTGACATGCAGTCCAATTGCACGGTACAGTTGAGAAAAGAAATAGCAGGACGAACAGCAACATTCACAAGTATCTGAATAGGCTGAGACACCTGCTGGAAGGAATCTATGATAGTCTCAGAAGAGAAACTCCAAAATCTACACCAGCAGGATAAAATGCATGTCCCCTTAAAGAGGAGAACCTAAGCATTGTGATGTTTTGATTGAAGGTCACATGGGAGTCAGTGCCTGCTTTGTGGTTCATGACAAGCTGGGGCTTTACAGGCAGATTACAGATTTTCACACATCATCAGTTTCCTTTGCACAGTTTGGTGTGATAGCATGCCTTAACTTGGGCAGCGTGAGCTCAAATCGTCCAGGGGGACACATCAGACATACATGCAGATATCCCCCAAAACGCCCCCGCATATCAGTACGAGCAAGGAAACAGTCGCCTGCATCACAGCGATGTGAAGACTTTGTAGTGCTTCACCACTTCATCACTTCTCACAGGCTTTAATATCACTGTAATGCAGATGACTCTGAAACAGAGCAGGTCTCTGGGGATTATCTGTATGTCTGATCTTTGACTGCCATCTAGGCCTTAGATCCATGTAGCTTCTCTTATCATTAGGAAGCAGGAACATGCATATATTAAAGATGGATCTGTCATGGGGAGTGAGGGGCAAGAGCATGACCTGCTCTCACATACATTGATCTTGCACCAGTTTAATTCATCTTTAAGAAATGATTTTGCATCATCTTCATCATCTAGCGATTGCTAAAACATCTGCTTCTTTGTCTCTATAATCTTTAAAAACGTACATAACAACTCTTTGTGAAATAATACATTACCATTTGTACAAGTGCAGGCAGCTCTCAACTTACATAGACACCTAAAAGGCAACATTCGCCTCTAAGTAAAATTCACACTTTATCGCGTCTTTTACATATATTGCACACACTGGCCACTTTATTAGGTACTCCTACTCAGCTTGCTCATTGAAGCAAGTATCTAATCAGACAATCATATGTCAGTAGCACAGTACTTTCTTTAGAAAACAATCTAGTTTGCCCGACAAACGCATCATTATAATAGCAATCCGCCGTAGCTCATGCGCTGCTGCCTTTTAAAGGTCAGTTAATATGTGCTAAAATGCTGATGTCCTCACAACCGTCATTGATTTCTGCATTATCCAGCTCTGAGGCGTCGTTGTTGTCCATCAAACTCTATGTTCTCATCATTTAGCAAAATTTGCACCAAATAACCTTTGAAACATCTTACACGCAGATTATCTACGAAGACGTAGGTAATGGCATACAATGGTTACCGACGGTATGACATGAGTCACATGACCGTGCATCAAAAAAAAAGCAAAAGAGAAATATGAATACGCACCAAAATCATCTATGAACAGATGCACCAAAGCATGTAGCACAGATCCAATGCTGTAAAACACTGCAGTACAAATACTGGCAATGGGGTGAAAAATTCACCCAAGGTTAGCCTCTAAAGGTTAAGGCAGTTTTGAAAGTAAAAGGGGCTCCATCCCAATACTCGCAATGTGTACCTAATAAAAAGGCCAGTGATTGCACATGCTCTTTAGTACATATTACCAGTTTTTTTTTTTTTGGCTTATGCATTGTTGCTGTAAGGTTTGTTGAATTTCTTTTGCCGGTACATTGGAATTCTCTCATTTTCACTTATCCCATCTTGCAGTCCTTTGCAGTATAAACCACTGCAGGCAAGAGTGAAGCTGGGAATTATAGCACAGGGGCGGCTATTTGTCTTGTACACCTTTTCCAGGGCTGAAGGCCTTGATAAAATGAGACTACTCTACTGACCACGGGAAGTGGAACTCATGACCATCTGATCAGAGGCACAGAAGCCTAATCCACATAGCCATACACCACCCATTATCTTGCTTGTTATGCCACGGTGTCTTGCATCCCACTGGGAAGACCGTTTCTTCCTTTCTTAGTTACCCCCATATATTTCTGTTTGTCTCAGCCGCTTTGCCGCACCTCTCAGATCAGAAGTGAAATTCTCACAACTACTTGTCCAGCCTTCATATCACTGAGTCACTTATGCACATCATAAAAGCAATTTCCCATTCTTTTGGGAAAATTGCAGATGCTTTGGCACAGTCATGCAAATGATTACATGCGATTGTTTTCTGTTTCCTACATTATCAATTGCTTATGTTGTTGTCCTGATCAAAATGTATTATACTAGTTCTCTGTCAAACACTCTTACGCCTCAAAACATCTACGCATTAGTTCATTGCATAAGTCATGCAATCATTGAACCAGTTGTCATAATCTGACAAGCACATTCTCTATATATCTGTCTATTTTTTTTTTTTTTTAAAGTGTCCTCAGTTGATGAGTTGCTCTCAGCTGAATCTCGAGTTTCACAAATATAGGATAATGTTTGAAGTGTTAGAATGACCAGTGATCAACCAGTTGGCAAGCATATATTTACTGAGCACAGCACAGTGTTGCACTTGAACAGCAGAAGAACAATAAGGAAATGAACGGAGTCAAAAGTGGAACAGGAGTGAGGCTGCGTGGTGGAAGGGCAGGAGGAGCCAAGAACAGAGTCATGATCCTGATGAAATAAGGGCCAAAATCGTGGACCATGTTCTTCAGTCATGGCTTTACAATGGCCGAGGATGGTCAAAGGGTGCAGTCAAGTGTTGGGCAAACAACTATGTTTTCAGTCATTCAAACGTTTCATAGAGACAGCAGGTATGTATTCCAACAATGTGCCCTGTACTGTAATATTGTATACTTACTGCAATGCTTCATATTACGGTATTTGAATTGCATTTTATAGAATACAGTAGATACACTTTATAGTTACAAACTGCACATATACTGCTGCACACACACGTTTTTGCATGTTTACAGTGTGTGTGTATATTTGCAACACTGAGTTGTGCTCTGCAAACATACAGTATGCTTGTCAACTGAAGGATCCTCTGATCGATCTTAGAGAACTGGTTTATCATTGGTCAACGTAACACTTTAAACTTTCTCTTGTACAGTTGAAAGTCAAGATTCAACTGAGAAAAGAACGTTCATCATTTCAGGACACATTTATATATAAAACAAAATTGTAATAGAGATGTAAAAAGAATATGCATGATAGATTATGACAACTTGCTCAACCATTTTGCATGCATACATACAATGAGCTAGATGTTTTATGAGGTAATATTATTCAACAGAGTACAAGTATAATACATTTTGACCAACATGACTTAAACGATTGATGATGTAGGAATCAGCAGGTGATTGTACATAATCATTTGCATTACTGTGCCAAAAGAATGCGCCTTTGCATTTTTGATGTGCAGAAGTGACTCGATGATGTGAAGGTTGTAGAAGTACTTATGAGAATGTTTTTTTTTTCTGATCGGAGAAGAACTGTAATCAAACTGTACCCAAAGTTTGCTTGAATTATAATAGGGCCCTGTTTTAGGACAAAAGTGTGGGTAACAAAGTAGACTTTGCAATGTAGACTTTCTGCAAATCTTTTAAATCCTTGTTCAACTCTACCATCCCCTGACTCCATATTTTAAATCTTTATGTATCCCGCCTTATACTAAGATTGTACTAGCATGCTTAATCAAAATTTGCTAAGAGAGAACAGATTTCATAGTTTTGTTTGATGAGTAAATTTCTTTGAGAACTACCATGGATGATCACCAATTCTCACTATGTACTGTATCTGCAGCATTCAAAGTACATAAATATGCATTGTTAAAATATACTGCAGTTCTAATGTCCAAGCTTTGTCCTCTAGGTGAGTCTGTCATTGCATGCATGTGTGTTGTTTTTGATTGTGTTTGGTTGCTTGACCCATCCAGGCTGAGAGCAGTATTTCGTTGCTATATACACTTACCAGCCAGTTTGCTAATCATTCAGCAAAACTGAAACATATATTTTGTACTAACTGGGTATTATTAACTGTATTTGTGATTTAACTGTACTTATCTGTGTTGGATCTCCGAGTTTGCATTTAATTTCTCTCTTGCTTTTATGATCTGCAAATGCTTGCTGAGTCTAGTACGTTACCAGAAGTAGAATTCATTTCCATTAGGCTTCCGGGAGGTTCCACATAGAGCTTCTTGTAGTGCAACAATATTCTTCCAAGCACCACTTTTAAATTTGTTTCCGGACCCATTTGAAGGCGAACAATCATTCTCAGATTTACAAGACCTCACAACCTAAAACACGTAGCACATGAACAATCGAGTACTAATTGCTAAACAAGCAGCATATGTAAACAAATACATACATGAAATATTCCAAATGAAAAAAACCCTAGTTAGGAAATAAATGTTGCAAATGCTGTAAGTGTTTGCATTTTGTTGTTGCACATCCCCGTTATGGCTCCGGGTATTCCTTAAAGTCATTGTAGCAGTAGTTCCAGATACATAATTCCGAAACATAAGTAGTGGGCAGTTGAGCTGATGAGCTGTTACATAATTTATTGCCTACAGAAAATGCTGCTACCTTTCAGCAAGACTGTTTGCTCTGGTACCTTGTCAAGGATGTATCACACTCTGTCTACAGGGACTAAAGTTTGTCACTTCCTCTTCGGAATCCTCAGTGACTGCCATCCCCAGGTGCAGTTCAGTGAACGCTTACACCAGCGTGGTGACATCCTTGTTCGTCACGCCACACTGCAGACCTTGAGGTTCTCTAATGTGGAGGTTGGGGTTTGCAAGAACAGGCTTTTAAAACGCCTGTCGGGTCCCTGACGTAGGTGTGAATTGTCTGGTAATCACTTCGTTTTGCTCTCTGCCTTACCGGCTCCAGTCCGCATATGATGATATTTCTGCCGACGTTTTGACTTTTCGCGTCTTTTTTCTTGTTGCTGTTGTTGTCCAGTAAACCATGGCTTCCAGAGTTTTAACAGTGCACTAGACCACGGGAACGAAACAGAGCAGATGGCCAGGCCGCGCTGTTTGCGTGTGCATGTGGGGGTGTAAGTATGAAAGTGTTGATTCATTTACTTCTCCTGAAACAATCTAAATGCAAATTGAACCTCTCTATCTGGAGGTCCCAGCATATAATGAGGCTGGAATTTAAATGATCTGGTTCCATCTCACCCTTTCCAAGAGCCAAATTAAAATTTAAGGCCAGAGAATACATAGAAAAACATTATTGCTGTGAAGATTCTGGAAATTTTTAGTTATTATCACCTCAGGTGCGACAGGTCAAGCAGTGGGCCTGTCCATCTCCCCACTGTCTGTCACGCATCTGCAATTCCAACTCTGACTGTTTTCTAATGGTCACCATCTGCAGAATGCTATGGGTATTCACACTTTCTTTTTGTGCTTCTTTTGAAACTACAATGGCACAATATTCCTGGGCATTTTAAACCTCTTAACTGAATTGATTCACTAATTGATTCAGTCTGAGGAGCCAGTCGTGAAATCCTCATCATTCCTACTGATTGGATTTCTCTAGTCTAATTTTAACGGGGCAATGAAAAGGGCAAGACGGCATTTTAGTTTAGTTAAATCTTCAGTTAATCATAATTAGGTATAACATCTATGTTTTGACTATTTCATGTAAAACTTGACAAGTAGATATGCGTTTTATCCACGCCTGTAGGAATTGTTTAAAATGCTTTACAAAATGTAACATTCTTTATCAAAAATTAATATGTTTTCTCTCGGTGTCTTTAATAAACCTTTAATAAAATGTGACCTGTATGTTCCGAAAACTTTCTCCCTATTTACCCTCAAATGCCACAGCAGCTTACCAAAAGGATGTTTAAAGGATCTAGAGGAAATGGCGTCTATTTTAGCATCAGGGTGGATATTGGCAATTCAGATTATTAATTACGCTTCTAATTGGCCTGTATTGTCAAATATTCATGTCCAGACTCTGTTATATAGCACGATATCAATGCATTATTTATAAAATAATCAATTTCACATCTGAATGCTTACATAGGGTCACCTTTTCATTTAAGACAAGAATTATCATCTGTCAGCTGGCTTGAGACAGAACTGCTGTAATAATTCCTGTTTACTAGGACAGCAAGCCTAGATTTTGCTATAGGATTTATGGTTTTGAGCATTAAATTATTTCTCAATTTTCTGTGGGGCAGTCAGACCTTTCTGCTACTGCTATAGATATTGCATTTTGCCTGTTTCTTCCCTTTGGCACCTATTATTATTATTGGTTTTATGTATGTAAATTTGTCAGTATTATAAAATTGAATTTAATCTTGGATATATGTAATACTAATTGTAATCATAAAGAATGAAAATGTGGTTACATCAGCAGTGTCGATAAGTGTGTGTGTGTGTGTGTGTGTGTGTGTGTGTGTGTGAGCTGTCCCCATAAAGATATGTTTACCCAGCATGTGTGTGCGTGTACGCGCGTGTGTGTGGATTCTTCTGACAGCTGTGGGATAGCTTTTTTAAGAAGCTGCCTGAGCAGGGTGGATATGCCGGATTTTTGGAACCCTGCATGCGTGGCTTTGGCTTGCTGTTTTCTGCCCCATGGCCCTTGAAGGTTTTTCAAAATATGAACATCTTCATTGGAGTATCGCTGCCCCAAGAATGAAACATGAAACACAGTATCTGCATTACTCTTTCATCTTTGTTGCCCTCATTCACTTTTTGACAAGTTGACTCTTTTTTGCACTGCCCCAAATCCAGAAATCCTGTAAATGTTTAATGCGTGTTCCCATATTTTTAAGACAATACCAAAATACTTGGTTTACTTCACAGGAAGTTCAGACTCTAAACCCTTCACCTCTTTATCTAATTGCAGTTTGTAATGTGATATTTTCGACGCTTTGTCCACCTAATAGGTGCATGTTTTTCATTCTCAGCTATTATTGTGCCTTAATCTTCCCATTCAGTGAAAACACTCCAAATTCACCATCAGTATGACCTCTTTGTCACTCAGCAGACTTGTGTGCATGATATTCCACTTTGCCTTCCAACCTGCGTCCCACAATAACATTTTGCTGATATAAAGTCTTGTTCTGTCCTACTGCTGTAACCGGAACAGCACATCATCACCTTATGAGCATGACATCATGAACTCTCCATACATCCACTGTCACCCACGTCTTCCATTAAATTCTGAACACCGTAGGGCTTTGGAAATTGTTCTGTTGGTCTTTTGATAGATAAGGCTGATTGTTCACAGCGATCTGAAGCCATAATAGTCTTTGGATGGCAGAAATCAGTGTTATATCAGTGTTTGGATCTTTGATTTTACTCCCAACTGACATATAAACGACTGAGACTACAATGTTTTTCAAACGTCAGTTATAGTAAGCATAACATATAAAGACAATATCTCCCAGAAAAATGTTTGTGAATAACCTCATCTTCCTTAGCCGGGATGATCGTTTACAAAACCACAGCACCTGCATCTATCATTCCAATATGTTAGGCAGCAGTAGGCAGATTCCTTTAACATTAAGCCAGATAAAGAAACTTATTTCTGATCATTTCTAAAGTTGCTGCTCTTCCCATCATAGGACAAGAAAGTATAGGTAAAATCATCCGTTATGTAATTACTAATCTAACCCACAATAATCAACATCAAACTTTGTTTAATTTAGTTATGTATTGTCTTTAATGCATCTCTCTTTTATTTACATTTGATTAAAGAATTTCATTATGATTTTTGATGGAATTATCTATAACTTGGCATGATTCATTCTTAAATCCCACAGGCTAACATTAGTTTTTTTCACTCCCTGCAGTGCATACAAAATCAACAAGAAAACAGATTGTATGGGTAACGACTGAATGGGAAATGTAATCTCCTGGAAGTGGAAGTTCAATGGATGATGATAATGTGTGTGTATGTATTAGGTTTATATTACATTGTGAGCACCAAATGTTTCCCACAATGTGACAAAAACCTGTTATTTTGATGTTGTGGAGACTATTTTTCAGGTCCCCACAAAGATCTGTGAATCCGATCAAAAAAGTAAAAATGCCAAAAGTCTCATATTTTGTTTGGTCACTTATGGTTAAGGTTAGGGCTGCGTAGGAGTTAAGGTTGTTATTGTTAGCATCAGGGATTTTCCAATAGAAATGAATGGACGGTCCCTACCAAAGTATGATTAGAAACATGTGTGTGCATGTGTCTTTATTTTGTCATTTTCTCTATGCATTTAGTAGGCCAGCAGTAATAATTTATGCATGCCTTATGCTAAACTTTTTTACTGAAGTATGTTGTTTGTGTAACAGGGTTAAAAATGATTAATGGAAAAGAGGTTTGATTGTTTTAACATTTGTGTGTTGATTCCTGACGCTTCCTCCTCAGTATTCTCTCCAACCATCCAGAACTATTTGTTCAATACAGCGCTGCAGTCAGCGCAGACTCAGCACACAAGGCAGAGGACGCTCTAGATGGGCTTCCGGTTCCTCGCAGGGCCCATGTTCATATCTGGCCAAGTCCCATGCAACATGAGGAGAACAAGCTCTACAGCCACACCTCCTTGCTCTACAAGGCCACCATTTTGCCCTATAGTATCTATCACTGAAACATCCATTTAAAATTATTAGCATGAAATTAATCTTTTCTGAGAAGGAAAACCTAACAGCCAGTTGGTACATCGTTCATACTGCTTGCCGTGTCCCCGTTTGCTTGAACATCTCCAAGATAAATAGTTATCCGGCTCTATTTCCTATTAATACAGCAGACCTGTGGCTTGTTGTCAGACACCCGGAAGGGAAGGAGCCTTGGCAGTGAGCCAGTTATGGCTTGGCTCACCCTTGGTAGATGTATGTCATCTCTCACCTGGCAGTGCTCACTCCTGCCTTTTTTTAGTGCACCCATCTAGGCATTTGTCAGCAGCAAAGTCAGAGTGACCTGTAGACGTCCTTTTTATACTGTCCAGCAGGTACTGTACCGGCAAAAAAGCGGGCTGGACAGGCAGCCAGCTCTGTGCCAAAGGAGGCCTTTTCCTGACACTTCTCAGCTCTGTTGAACTGACTGATATTAACTTGGCACAAAGGAATGGAGGATAATCAAAGCTGTAGATGGGATGAGAGATGGCAAGGTTAGGGATTAAGTAGGTAACATTTAGCCTGTTTTGAAAAGGTTGAAAACTGTTACAGTCTGTTTTGCTGTTGTGTTCAGCACTTTTAATACTAAAATAACTGAATACATTTTGGCAAAGCAGCACTTCACAAATGCCACTGCCAGGTTTATTGTGTGTATCATTCAAAACACTAGAATTCTATCCAGTGTCTCTGGGCAATCCCAGTATTTCCATTTTACAATCCAGTATTTACTTGATTTACAGTGACTTACAGTGAAGGAGTGTCGCAGTTCGATCTGTACGGCCTACCCAATCCGGTTCCTGCAGGATCAGGATTATCTATAGAGTACATGTACAGGCATACATGCTTTTCTACCTATTTTGGACCACACCTGTGCAGGGAGAGAAGCATCCATGTACTGAATATCTTAAGACTGTTAGTGTACAATAATGATAGTGTTTACGGCCGCTGACCAGATTTTTACATTGAGTGAGAACTGTTGTTTGTTGCGCTGTCAGGTATTGGGGATCTATATAATTAATTCTAATTCTAATATAATTACTGTGTGGGGAAAGGTTGAAGCCCCTCTGTTGACAAAAGTATTGGGACCCCTGGCAATTACACCTACAGAAATTTTTAAATCCATAGGTGTCAATATGCAGTTGGTCCCCCCTTTGCAGCTATAATGGCTGTCACTCTTCCTGGAAGGTTTTCCACAAGATTTTGGAGTCTCTGGGAATTTTTACCCATTCATCCAGAGGAGCATTTGTGAGGTCAGGCACTGATGTTGGACTTGAAGGCATGGCTCGCCATCTCCGTTCCAGTTCATTCCAAAGGTGTTTGACGATGTTCAGACCCGGGCTATATGCGGGCCTGTCAAGTTCTTCCACACCAAACTCACCCAAGCATGGACTTTTACGGACCTTGCTTTGTGCACTGCTTCCACGAAGTTGAAAGCATAGAATTGTACAAAATGTCTTGGTATGCTAAAGAATAAAGAAATCCATTGACTGGAACTAAAGGGCTTAGCCCGACCTTTGAAAAACAACTCCATAGCATTATCCCTCCTCCACCAATCATTACAGCTGGCACAATGCAGTCAGACAGGTAATGTTCTCCTGGCATCTGCCGATCCCAGACTCATTCATCAGACTTCCAGACAGAGAAGCGTGATTCATCACTCCACAGAACATACTTCCACGCATCCAGAATCCAGTGGCAGCGTGCTTTACGCCACTCCATCCAACGCTTGACATTTGGCGATGTGAGTCTTGCATGCAGCTGCTCGGCCATGGAAGCCCATTCCATGAAGCTCACGGCGCAAAGTTCTTGTGCTGGGATTGATGCCACAGGAAGTTTGGAACTTTTGGAACAGTTATTGAGTCAACTGAACGCTGATTACTTTTACTCACTATGCACCTCAGCACTTGGGAACCCCATCACTTTATGTTATCTGCTATGTCCAGACACCAGAGTTTCTGTTGTTCCTAAATGTTTCCACTTTGCAATCACACCACTTACAGTTGACCATGGGATATCTTGCAGGGAAGAAATTTCATTGCAACAGGATCCTGTGACGATACCATGCTTGAATTCACTGAGCTCTTCAGAACGACCCATTCTTTCACAAGTGTTCGTAAACCTGACTGCAAGGCTACATGCTTGACTTTTTTATACATCTGTGGCCACAATGGGTCTGTATGAAACACTTTAATCAAACGATTATGAGGTGCGTCCCAATACTTATGTCTATATTTCCATCCATATATCCAAGTCAGGTAGCGGGGGTAGCAGGCTAAGCAGGGATGCCCAGACCTCCTTCTCCCCAACCACCTCCTCCAGCTCCTCTGGGGGGTACCAAGGCGTTCCCAGGCTAGCCGAGAGATATATTCTCTCCAGTGTGTCCTGGGTCTGTGTCCCCAGTTGGACATGCTTCAGGAGGTGTCTAGGAGGCATTCTAGATAGATGCCTGAACCAACTCAACTGGCTCCTTTCGAAGCAGAGGAACAAGTTCTGGTTTTTATATTTATTAGTGATATTATCAGATATTATTTTACTATTTATTATGCTTTGGTTGTGCGCAGTGTGCGCTGATTATTTTTGCTGCTATAACATTTGATCTTGATCTTGTATTCCCCACTGGGGTTCAATAAAATGTTATATAGTATAAAAATAATCAATAGATTTTTTATTGAATAATATATAGTAATTATAATGATGAACGATTAGTTATTACTCATGCTATACCTTTAGTTTAGATGCATTTTCACGCATGGATCATCATCGGGGGCTGCCGTAAATTGGGCTTCCTGTAAAATCAGGCAGCGACAAACACGTGCTGTGTCCAAATTCAGGAGCTGCGTCCTTTGAATACTGAATACATCAAAGGGGTGCGACAATGCTGTCCCATTTTGAAGGCTCCTTCAAATGCCGCCTAGAAATCGTTCTTCTTTTTCCATCCTGTGAAGAATACGGCCAAAGGATCCTTCGCAACCCAAGAACCTCAAAATTCATCACGCAGAGGTAAGGTGGGTGTGTCCCGGCTAGACGATAGGAACTGTTGCTTCATGACTCAAGGGTAAGGGCGGGAACAGCTGGTGACGCAAACAAGAAATTATCTGTGGGCCTGACAGTCCCATTTGACGATGCTTTCTGTTTGACCTTTGAAGAACACAGCCTACAAAGGCAACACCTTCGTAGACGGTGTCCTTCGTAGGATGGAGCGCATGCATTTGGACGCAGCCTATGTCTGCAGTCGGGGGTTTCGACCTTTGCATTGCTAGCACACCGCTGTACTTATTAAGGTACAGGAGCTCTACTGCAAGACCTAATGCTGTGTGTGTGTGCTTGGCCTCAGTGTGATATAGAGTATTCTCAGTATCTAGCAACAATCTATTGGTTGTGAGACTCGTCAAGTGCTCTCAGGATAGCACTCCATAGATAGCAGCTGTTCTATACATTTATATTTCTATTCTGGTCTTTGCTTAATAAAGCAGTAGCTAATGACTGTATGCAGCTCGGGAAGCCTCTCGTGAAGCAAATGGAAAAGAACGTACTTAGAAATAGCAGGAAGCTTAAGGTAATAACGTTCCCAAGCAGACATTTTCAATTCAACAAATAAAACACAAGGATGCCAGTATTAGGGTACAGTATTAGGATACTAATTACTTAATACAAATATGCTTTTCATCATTGCTTGCCATAAGTTCTTTCAATCAAAAAGAATGTCGGTGTGGCCAAAAGATATGCTGCTGGATTAAAAACATTCTGCACAAAGCACAGAACCTGAAAGGGCTGTTAACTAGAATTTTCGCCTAAATAATAGGTCCCATGATCTCGTCACATCGAAGGATCTAGGCTAAACCTGCCCCAGTAGCAGTGTGCCATTGAGTGCATCGGGGGGATCATTCAAAATTCACATTCACAGTCGATTTAGGGAAGTGTCAGTCACTTCTCTCCCGCATACACTTAAGGGCAGAAAAAGGTGAAACTAGTTGGGAAAGAAATTGATTTGCAGACATTAGCCGAACATTTTTTTTCACAATTTAATAACAAATACTTATCATTGAATCAACTGCAGTCTGTACATAGGCTTCAATATGAGTGGTTCAATAGTAGCTCATAAAACATTTTTGCTAAAATAGTTCAATAATTTAAAAAAAAAACATAATAAATGAATCAATGAAATGTGCTGAATCTTAAGAAAAAAATATTCTGAAGAAAACTATCTGCGCACCTTTCATCCATCCGTCCATCCGTCCTCAGAACCGACTTGTCCTATTCAGTGTTGGGGTGGGGGCCACTGAAGCCCATCCCAGAGGCTACAGGCACAAAGTGGGAAACAACCCAGGATGGCGCAGCAACCTATTCCAGGGCACATACGCTATCTGGTCTCTCCACGCAGCCTGTTTTGGACCGTGGAGGGGGAGAACCAGAGTACCCATGACAACACG
Source organism: Pollimyrus isidori (assembly GCA_019775955.2). Taxonomy (NCBI): domain Eukaryota; kingdom Metazoa; phylum Chordata; class Actinopteri; order Osteoglossiformes; family Mormyridae; genus Pollimyrus; species Pollimyrus isidori. Next base: position 12,779,048 of record JABFDZ020000037.1, read on the forward strand.
AGGAGAACATCCAAACTCCACACACATTGACCCCTGGTGGAGACTTAATCCCCAGTCCCAGAAGTGGGAGGCACCCGTACTGCACCACCCTGCTGCCCGCAGCTGCATACCTGCATAAACAAATTACTGATTAATAAAAATCTGAGGTGCCCCTAACCGTGTGTTATTTTGCAATCATTTACCATAATGGGATTTTCCTTCTTCAGTGCTTCCCTTCCTTAAGAGTTTATCGTGACTACAGCAAAACGTACTTTCACAATGGCCTAAAATGAGCAGTAGAGTGTCTCAGGGAGTATCACCATAGGTGTTGGTCTGATTGCTGAGGGTAAGGGGTTGTGTAATACTGGATGGGAGATGTTCTGGAAGATGGATGAATAACCTGAAACTATACAGCCACACTGTCACTTATTAATTAAAAGAGTTATATAAAAATATGTGTTCTATTGTTTGGGTTGGTTCTTCTAGAGCAGCGGTTGCCAACCTGTCGGTCACAATCGACAGGTCAGTATTTCACACATCCCTAATCGATCGCGACAATCAGACGCTACCCCATCACTCAGCATGCTTTACTCCGCATCATTAGGTTATTAGCTAACTTTATGAACACAGAGAGGTTGGATTTGTGTATCTTATTTTTATTTTTGACTGCATTCAACACTGAAAAACAATTAGAGTTCCGGGCATCTCCCATAGCCCTGACTCCCGCAAATGATGCGCAGTGTCCCAGAAAGATGTTGTTCGCTATTCAGTAGCAGCAAAATTAGCCAGAAAGAAAGTGCTCACTCATTCAGCTAGCAGATACCATTATACCATCTAGACCAGGGGTCTCTAACTCTGGTCCTGGAGAGCTACTATCCAGGTAGGTTTTCTGTCCCACTTGGCTTCTGATGAGCCACACCTGTTCCTGGTATTTACCTGAGAACAGGTGTGGCTCAT